>VZTM01005266.1:22420-42717 GCA_013400555.1 Jacana jacana | reverse complement strand
CAGCGGCCCCTTCCCGGCTGCCCAGGGCGTGGCTGCGGCTGCGGGCGCCGCCGCAGATGCGGGCGCTGGCCCGGGCAGAAGAAAAGCCCTTGTGCAGGGAGTGCTCCCGGTGGGCAGTGCTCGCCCCAGGTTTGCCTTGGCTCTCCTCGCCCGCGGCGAGCTAGGGCGCCCTGTGCCGTTCCTGGCTCGTAGAGCCGGGCTTGGGCATGGATCTCCCACCCTGCCCCGACCATAAGCAGAACTGCTGGTCTCTGGCTGCTGCGTTTTGGATTGTGAGTCAGCTTGGACACCACTTCCTCCTCCTCGGGTGAGGAGGGGAGGTAGGGCAAAAGGAATGTTGCCGTGTGTTTTTAAAGGGAAGAGAAGTGAAATGACTTCAGGATAGTCATGCAGAAGTGAGTCGTGTTATACACGGCAGCTTTAATTCTGTTTAATGTTAGTTGTTCTATGTTCATATTCAAATGCTGTATCTGCACAGAGACGTGCAGACCCTGATATTTAGGTCAAGAGTGAAAGAATTTTTCGGAACCTTGGTGTCCTTGAGTGGTTCATCCCTATCCCTACACATACCTTCTGTTGGTAGAACTACTTGTGATAAGCAGTCCTAGTGAGTAGAGTTTCCACTAGCTCATGTATCGAATGGTTTGCCTTGATTTTAAAGAAAGACATTTTCCTGTGAAGGCTTAGAAGTGAGAATAGTTGAATTTGAAGAAATAGAGACATCCTGGGTTATTAGCAGTTTTTCTGGGAGGGAACAGTTAAAGTATGTTTGTGGTAGCATGCTTTAATGGGTTTTGAAATCCTTTTCTTTAAAGCTATTCTTTTTCCCCAAGCAGTGGCTTTAAATGATCTGCTGAACCTTATCTGTGATATGGGGAGATAAAGGCCGGCTCCTTTTTGCTTGTGGTCAGTACTGTGTATCAATGAATGATTTGGAGTCCTTACTTCACTTACAGCAGACGTTGCGGATCTTCCTCACTCTCCCTCCTCTCCTCTGTTGCCAGGCCTTGCCCTATTTTTTGGAGACCTGACACAAATGTGCTCCAAGTGAAAGAGTTTCCATTCTCTCATTCCGGGGATGCCGTTTTCTTGGCTCAGATGTCTGGGAACACCCTTTGCTCAGTCTCTGTCCACAGGGGTATAATAAGAGCTTATTAAAATGCAGCCCTGCTTCTTGAGCAATGTGGTTTTTTGAGCATACCTGGCACCTTTTTCCATGGAGCACGTTGGATTTGCTCTGTAAGGTACACGAGCCGCCCCTGGGAATAGAGCTATGGGGCTGGCTGCTTTCAGACACACACTGTTCTGTCACCAACCAGCTATGGGGAAAGGTACTGAATGTAGACTAGGCCCAGTATAATAACAGATTTGCAAACCAGTGATTACTGTGGGGGTCGAGATCAGAGCAGGTGCTGTCTCTTTGAGTAGAACAACATTGTGATTCAGGATTATGTAACGTGGGTTTAGGAGGAAAACTGGTTGTAGAAACTTGCCTTAAGGTGTTGAAGTGTTAATTTACAGCTGGAAGGGAGAAGCTGATCCCTTTCCAGTGTAAGGAAGAACAGGTTAGTGCAAGTATCTTCTATTTATGTGTTCAAACTCGCCCATTACTTGTCAAATCAGTCCATCAGAGAACAGCAGGAGTCTGTTCTCAAATATGAGTGCCTTACAAAGCAGGGTGTGACAAGAGATGCGTTTGTTCTCCAAGTGAAGATCTTTCTCTGAAAGATTCTTGCTGAAACTTGGGTATTTTTTCCCTTTGTCCAGTGCTGCTGCTGGGCGGTCTGCTGCTGCAGCATTGTTGTGTGCTGATGTGAACCGCCCAGTCCCAGCCCTACGTGAGGGTGTGTTAGTTCTGATCCTGGACTCCGTTCAAGTTACTTGTGTTCCAACCAGCCTGATTCAATGTGGTTTCTAATTGATTTAGAACAGGAGTCTTGCAGAAAGCTGTTTGGTGATTATTTTGTGAAAGATTATACTGCAATTGCTTTGTTTCAGCTTTCACTGGTGTTTTTCCATTCTTTGTGGCAAACAAGACATAAGGAGTTGGTATTGGTTGTAATACTGTCAGAGTACAAAGGTCTCGTTGTTAGGCACTTAATTTTGTTAAGAGTAAACATTAAGAATTTCTTAACTCAGTCCTATGTCATCCCTCTCTAACCAGCATGGTTATTACTGGTGCCAATAGCAGGTAGCAGCTTTTTACAGCTCCTATAGCCTGTCTTTAAAGGGCTGGGTTGGGTTTTTGCTCTTACAAGAGTCATTGGCAAGTAAGTTGATGCGTGACCGTGACCCTGATTCTGTCTTATTTTTCCTCCCCTGGGATCTTAATTTTTCCTTGAAGTAAAGCAGCTTCTGTTACTTATGCCTGGGTTGCTTCAGAAGATGAAAGGTTTTCTTTCCATGTTGAGTATCTGTATAAGTGAAGAAAGGTGTGATTACAGCAGTTACGCTGCAAAAGCCATATAATTGTGTTTCTGCGTTTTTATTCTCGTAACTCTTGCTATACCAGCTAAAAGTAAGGATTATTCTGCTTTTCTCTTGATGTACAGGAGGTGTGCGGGAGCTAAAACAAAATAAACCATTTTTCTAGAGTTTTAATCGGGTCTCCATTATTAAGAAACTATTGCAAACTTCTTGCTGGTTCTCTGTGCTCTTGGCTGCAGATGGACCACTGAGATGAGAGGGGTTCAGTCTGTCTGGGAAATTGGCTTGGGTGTCAGATACTGCTTGCCTAGAAATCCCTGATACCATCAGAAGAGTGACTGATGGAGGATAAATAAAAGAATTTGAAAACCTGTAGAAAGGGCACACCCAGCACTGTCTTGCACAATAGCTGGGAGTTGGCTCGGAGGGCATGGTACCGGAGAGCTGGACTGGGGGAACCTGGTGACAAAGTGGAAGTGAAGGGAGTGGCACCCAGTGAGGCTGAAAATAGTACAATTTTTGTTCCAGGCTCAGTCATCAGTTAGTGGAATGTCTTGAGGTGTTGCTGTCCTTCCTCTCCTACCTCTCATCAAGCAAACATTCCCCAGCTTGATTGTAGAATTAATTCCTGGGAAACAAGCTTTGATTTCAACAGACAAAATAATGTTTGCTACAGGTGCCACCCTGGATGGCTAGAAGGTAATGTGAGTGGCAGTGTCTGCCCTTTCAGTAGAGGAGTTTGAGAGCAGAGTTGTAGGAATGCATTGACCCTCTTATATATTGCCTCTGGCTTTACAGCCTTTGGAAAAAACCTCCTTAGTTGAGAGATCCTTCCAGTAAAACAGTAACACAGCTATGGCAAACTTCCCTGACCGGAACCCAGAGTGGAAAAAAAGGCCGGCCATTGTAACATAAGTGTGTCTTGTCAGTGCTCACTTGTGCAATGTGTATGGTCTCAGGGTTGGGGGTTTCCCTCTTTTTCTTTCTATATGTTAGCCAGAACCTGCATGACATCTGGCTACGGAGCAGTAATATTGATTATCTTGACTCAATGGCTCTTATTTTTAGAGCTGTCGTGTTAAGAGAGTCCTTTAAGAGAGACAATCATGTTACTAACTGGTACTTGTAGGTTGTTCTGTGATTTTTATTACTGGGGAGCCACTACAAATCCATGTTCTATTAGAGGCATTTGTGGCCTGTGTCCAGGATTAAAGATTGAACAGCACTATGATTTTATGTCTGTGTGAATATAAATAGTGTCAGTGTATTCCATGAGTACTTGAGGAACCGAATGTTTAATTTAAATGCTACTACTTGTTGCTGCTTTTTAGCTTTGAGCTGGTCCAGGCTCTAATGTTTCTGCACAATTTTCCTGGTACTGAGCTGTAGGCTTAGTTGATCCTGTTTTTGAGGTACGAATTGTCCAGTTCCTAAGGTTAAGTATTAAAAATGCAGAAGATCTCTATTTTTTCTAAGGACTAAAGTTAAATGGTTATTAGAATAGAATGAAGACCTGTGACTGTTGCAGTGTTAATGGTGCTGTGGCTTGGAAATTCCTCTTAAGTCTGCTTTTTTGCTGGGCATTAGCAGATTTGTTGGACTGTCACTTTCAGTGCTGTGGTGTTTCAGGGCTATATAACATCCTGATGTAACTGTAAATGTATCTAAGTCATCTTGTTTTGTTGTTTTTTTCTCTTCTTCCAGCATTATTTCAAGATGAGTACTGTCCATGAAATCTTAAGCAAGCTCAGCCTTGAAGGAGATGTAAGTATTATCTACACAAGAAAAGTTTGGTTTACTTAAATGCCATATCTTACTTTTACAGGGCTCTCTCCCAACGACTGTACTGAGCTGTGCAGTTTACAAGATTCCATGCATCTCTTCTACTTAAAATTACATTTAAGTAGCTGACTAAAAACCTAGTCAGCAGTGACCAGTTCTCAGGCACAAAGCAGCTGTGACCCAGAGGACAGTTACAAGTGGTGCCTGGATTTAATGACAGCTGGAACTGGCCAGCAGTATGAGCAGTGTTCATGTGCTGGGCTCTCTGAGATCACAGGACAGACTGACCAGCTGGTTCGCAGCAGTGGTCCCCCGCTCTTCCAAAGGAACAAGGCAATTAAGGATTGTGAGAGAAGATGGAAGTGTCTTTGGTTGTGCTGATACCTTCTAAGTTTTCTTTTCTCTTTCCTTTTTTTTTTTTTCCCTTTTAATTAGAAATGAAGAACACTACTTACTGGGAATTAAAATATTTGGGGTCCTATTCCTGTAATATTTGTCACCAAAACCAAGCTACCTCTTGAAAAAACTTATTTCCTCAAGCTTATTTTCACATTTTCTGTTCTGAAACATGTAAAGAACCTTGGTTTCAATTGTGTATTTTCTACCACAGCTGCACTTGCTTGAGTTTTACTGAAATACCAGGAAGCCACACTGACTTTGATTTCGTACATTGCAACATCAGCTGGTAGTTACCAGTGGGGAATCAGGATCTCATGCCATGAATTTGTGGTTCTGTGATGATCACTGAAGAGGAAGTGTGATCCTATCTGTGCATTGTTTCACTACGTTGCTTACAAACTTGCTATAACTTTAAATTTTATAGCTGATAACTCCAGATCTGGGATTATTACAAGCAAACTTTTTGCCTATTTTTGTTACTTATTGCAAAATAAATTATACCATGTGATCTTTGTGAAAGAGCTATTGCAAAGAACTGGCCTGTGCACTGTAGGTAAGTAGCAAAGCTGCTTTTGGGCTGCAAAAGCAGTCAACTCCTCAGATTTCTTGGCTGTATTTGTTTCAACGGAGAATTACTTTTGGAATAATATTTGAGCAATCTGTTCTCAAGGGCAGAAATGTTTGTTCCATGGTGTTTGTGAGTAGTTGCAAAAGTCAAATTTGAATACTGTTCCATGCGAGCGTTTTCATCAGGAATCCTGCCATAGAGTGCAAGAAATATCAGGCAGCTGGTTTGTTCTTGTAGATCCCAAGCTGGAATCCAGAATTACTGAGTAGCTACTTTCCAGAAAGGGCTTGTCCAGTTTCCTGAAACAACGATTCAGCAAGTTAACTGATGTCAAACACAGTACTCCATCCCCCCATTTTTCTCAACAAGAAGTTTTGAACCTTGAGGGTGCAGCATGGTCGCAGTCCTCTCTTGTGATGTATAAGGCATTGGTGCATTCTGCATCAGAGTTACAGCGACTGGTTTGTTTCACAATGAAGAAACTGTCCTCCTTGCTTGAGCCTGGTATTACCTTCTCCTTCCTTCAAGGAAAGGAGGGAGTTGAGCTGAAGTTGATCTGTGCTTGCAGTCTGCACCTATCCATAAGAAAGTTGTTATGGTTTGAGTCAGACCAGGATAAAAGTATGGAAAGATTCACTAACATGCAGTTATGCTTCATCATGTACTCCATCTTTGCAACAAGCATTGGAAGCTTGTATTTTAGCCAAGACCTTATAGCTTACTTGCCAGATGATGTCAAGTTACTCAGTTTTCAAACATGACTGATGATTTTTTGAAGACCAAGGGAAGACCAAGGTGTAGATATCTTGAAAGGCTCCTGTTTTTTTTTTTCAAGGAGAAATCAGGCTTCTTCAGCCTTCCTGTTAGTGATGTGTGCTTCTTCCTCATGTTCTGATCTTCCCAATAGGATAGAATTGGTCAAGCTTGGAGGAAGTAAATCTATTGGAAGGCCTCTCAAGCACACTATGTATGTGGGAAGGGAAAAAAAAGCCTTTCTGTGCTTTAGTGTGGCCTGGACTGCTTGTGTGGTTACACGCGAGCGGGACTTTTACTGCCACATCCTGGAAAATTGTGTGTTGCGCTGAATGGAATGCCAATTGGAAAAACTCTCCTGTCTGAAAACATACAGTACCAGTGCTGGGGGACAATAGCATACTGGAGTAATCTGAGACCATATAGTCTGGAATTGAAATGGCTGCTTCTCGTAGGCAGAGTAGTCACCCTGGGTAAGACCTGTGTCTGCTTTGTGGAAGTACTCAACACAAGTCACCTGAGAGAGTAAAGCACAGGCTTTATGGATGCTGAATTTGAGGATGGTCCATTTGCTGGCAGAGTAGCCAGCGGATTTCTGTCTTTCCTGGGTATCCTTACATACATGGTGCTTCCTGGGTCTTTTGACCAGTGTCAGGGGATCTGAATCCAACTTGTTGGATGTGTTGGGTGAAAGGGCAGAGGAAAAGATGGCTCCCATGCTGCAAATACACTTTGTGTTTTCTCAGGGTATGGTATAATCTTACAGTAAAATACTCTGTTCAGATGACTCAGAAAATACTTGGAGCTAGTGGAAGGAGTGGTTCCCTACTCTAAGCTCACCAAGTGATTTGCTTCAGGTTACCCAGCGGTGCTGGTTAATTAGATAAGTGTTGTGTGATTGTGTATGCTAATGGGCTTTGGTTTTAGAAACCTTTCAGGCACGGAGATTGGTCTGAGGCTGCATTGCACATCTCTACTTTCTGTTAGCAATTTAGTTGCTAACAGGAAAGGCTGTGTTTTGCGGTGTGGGCTGTGAGCCAGACTGCGGCCACTTGGCTAGATTGAGCTGGTGGTAAGAGACAAAAGACAGAATGATTCAGTTTATCGGAGCTTTTTTGACTTCTAATCTCTCCAGTGTAACACAGACCGTCTCAAGAAGGCACAGTGGTTGCTGCCAGAGGAATCTGGGACAGCACGACCTCTACAGGATAGAGTCAAATGTAGTCAAAACCTTGGAATTTTTTAGTTAAGTTTGGCCTTCTTTTAACGATTTGCCTGTAAAAAGATTCTCTAGCAGCAGTAAGATAGCTTAGCCCTGTTTGTGAACCTGGGCTTCTGTTGGATTTAGGGACTGCAACAAAAGTTTCTGGGGATCTTTACTGAGAAAGCAGAGTTGTTTATTCACTTAGGAAACAACTATGGCACCAAAAATGGTGTCAGTCCCTTTGCCTTTCTGCCAGAGGTTTAGGTCTCTAAATTGAACTCAGCAGAATGGGATTTGTGAGTATTTCTCAGCTATTTATATGAAAATCTGTGGTTTAGCTTACGCTGCCCATGGGAGGTGATACAAGCTAAACTCTTGGCTTACCCTGAAGCAACTGAGAAGAGTTTCATTTCTCTTCTGGTGACCTCCCGTTTGAAGCTGTAATCCCCAGGAGAGGACAATTATAAACCACTGGTAAAATGAGGTAACTTCTAAAGCATTGCATGTGTTTACTAAGTGAGCTTACCTGTAAGTCCTCTTACTCTTTGCAGAGGTGATGTGAAATGTCATTGCTTTTGTTAGCTTCGTGCTGCTTAACCAAGTCTCTGCAGGCATGGGGTTTCGAAGTGAGACTGTAGCTGCTGTCTAGACCTATAGGCTTAAAAAGTTTATTTTTTTTGGTGTTACCTTTAAAGTTCATGAGATAGAGCACAAAACTTGTTCTAGCATACTCATTGTTAATCTTTAAGCTCCCTGTACTTGTTTTAACTGTAGTCTGTAATCCAAAATAAAGTATTGGCTTCAAATCTAAACCACTTTACACTGTCGTGGCAGATACTTGAACTTTCTTTGAATTAGCTTTTGGTCGTCAGTTTTTTCCAGATCTAGCCAGAAACCTCCAGGTTTTAGAAGACTGAAGTTCAGCGAGTAAACTTGGAATGTGTTAGGGTTTTGGTGCACTAATATATAGTATCTATTTGTATATAGTCTTTGTTATAATGAGCATGGCTGTGAGTGGATTTCCGGATGAAACGCCTCAGGAGAGCAGAGTTAGTGGCTCTGAGCAGAGTTTCATTTCACAGATACCCAGTGGTAGCTATTGTATTGAAGACTTTGGCTAGATACCAGTTAACCAAGAGGCATGTGTTTTATTAATGGCAGTGAGGACAGGATTACACGATCTAACTTTGGGATTCTTTTTCTTCTAGCATTCTCTCCCACCAAGTGCATATGCTACAGTTAAGGCCTATGCAAATTTTGATGCCGAACGGGATGCTGCAGCCCTGGAAACAGCCATCAAGACCAAAGGTGAGGAACGGGGGCTGTGGCTTTGATTCGACTTGTAAGATAAAATGCTGATGTGCAAATTGAAAAAAAAATAAGGTACCATGTGTAAAGACCAACACTTTAATATCCTTACTCTAGAATACCTGTTGTAGGATGGGCTGGACTTCTCAGACCTCACTGATGAAAACTTGAGTTAGATTTTGAACTCTGTAAATGCTTCCTTGAATATGAAGTGTCAACTTCTGTGGCAGTGATTTGGGACCAAGCTCTGGATCATGGATGTCCACTGGGTTGTTGGATTGGACATTTCTTCCTTTCAGCTCTCCAGACAGCTGAACAGGGATGGTTTGAACATTTTCATCCAGGGTTTTGAACTAAATGCTAAATGCTCATGTATCTTGTATTAATTTGGTATCAAATCCCAGAAATAAAAGAATCTAGTTTCTGAAATGATGTTGCAGTATTTTCAGGAGCAGGACAAAATGGGAGTCCTCTGTTTCTCTGACTCAAGCTCTCGGGTAGGTTTCCATCTCCTTATATTGGTGCCAGAATCCAGCACTTCCACTGTCTAGAAGGAGACTGTAATGGAGTAGGGGAGAGGTGCAGCTGTGTGGAAAAGCCTGGCACACTGAAACAGTCACAGGCTCAGGGAGTAGAAGCTACAGCTCGAGAGTAAGACCTTGGTGGTACTCCCAGGGCACTGATCCTCTCTCCTTGCCCTGCTCTAACAACAAAAGGGTGTGCCATGCATTCCAGACCTCCTCCAGGCCCCAGAAGCAACAGCTGGGTGTACCTAGAACTGCCAACATGTCAGGAGAGGGAGAACTTTCAAATCCAACCAATTTCTCATCAGAAAGAAATGCAGTTGTCTTATCAGTGCCAGCAAAGCACATTTTTTGCTTGCTGTAGAATGTAAAGTATTGCCTCTCCCTAACAAGCATGAGACTTCCTTTCACAACATTTCTTAGTTGAACCAGAGAAATTCCTTGTGTGCTCATTAAAGTAGGTCCAATTCATTTCACCTTTGGGGTTTTTTAGTTGAAAAAAACATTAAAAAAAAAATCTTGCAAAAGTGTAGTAAATGCCATGGTGTTTGTTGGAGCTCTGTCTAGACAATAGTTTTCTACAGCTCTGATTATAGGGCAAATCTAAGCCTGTCAAAAGTACTGCCAGACTTTCAGGATGGGTACAAATTTACACATTTTAACACTCAAGCTGTTAATTAATGCAAAAGGAACTTGCAATCTCCTAGGCAGTACAGAAGCTTTCCCAGTCAGGTAAGTCAACCTCGTGTCACTTTTTTCACTTTCTTCCAGCAGAGAGAAGCAGTTTGCTGAGCTTGCTTATAAGATACATGGAAACATTTCATTAGAGAGATGATCCCCAGCCCTGTGAACAAATAATGGGGAAACTTACGGACCTGCATGTTTGTAGGATTGAGTTTACCTCTGTTTATTAGCTTGTTATCTAGGGGGGGTCGAGAAAGGGGGCTTTCAAGTAGAGAATCTCCTTATGATTTTAATACTGAATCTTCCACCATAAAGACTCTCTCAAAGGAAGTATTCCCGGGAAAATAAAGAACAAGAACGTTAGGATCCTGCTTCCAGTTACTGTTTCCTTGCACTTCAAATGCTTGGTTACAGGATATTTTTACCTGCTAATTCAGAAAACTGGCTAAATTGTGAGCTCTCTAAAATACAAACTGTTTTTTTTTTCCAAATGAAATTCTGAATCATCCAGACAAGAATTAGTTTTCTAGAAACAGCCTCACAGTGTATTTCTTCTGCAAGAAGACATGTAGAAATATTTCTGGGAGGTATCAGCGTAGTTTTGGAGCTAAAACCATAACACTCATAATGAACAAGCAGCTACCCTTTTCCTAGGAAATAGCCCTCGTTCTCTAGCGGTTGTATGCGGAAGGTAGAAGTAAGCACTGTTAGTTATCATAGAGCTCTGAAGGGTAAATGACTTGTTACTCTTATTTTAATACAGCAAGAGAGAGATAACAGGTTATAAATACATTCAGAAGCTCTTTTTGTGGTTGAGGCGGTCAGTTTCAAAAAAAAAAAAAAAGGATGTAAGACCCAAGCATTCTGGGGGCTTTATTCTGTAGAGGATAAAGAACTCCTGGTGTCTGAAACCCATGCCTTTCCCTTGTTCCCAAAATCTAGGTCTGTACATGCTCCAATGGGCCTGTATTTCACAGTCACCAGAGTAGTCTTTCAGCCTGTATCCTTTGTAACACTGCTATGGAAATGACATCCTGTGGAGTCTCACCTTTGGGAAAAATGATTTGGGTACACCTTCTGCAGTTTTAGATACACAATATGCAAGTACGGTATTTGCAGTCAGGGCAGGGCAGTTTGGAAAAATTACTGCCTAATTAATTAACCAGCTGTTTCTCATTAATGCAGACTCCCTGAATCAGAGTCGTGGCTTTCCATATCGGTGACTGTTTGTAAAATGGGTAAAACTTATTTTACTGACTAAACAACAGCCATATATTTGGTTTAGGTCAAAGATCTGAGATAGTGTCTGCATCTTCTGCTCTAAATAATATTGAAATATTCCAGCATTCATTCACACTCTTCAGATTAATTCCTCAGAGGTTTGCCATTTATTTATCTATTGTGAGATCCGTGGGAAATGCTCTTTACTGGGGCTTAGCTCTAGCTGCAAAAACTGCACTGCACAAACATGCTGCCCAGCCCTTTGGGCTTTGGATGGAGTTGAACTAAATACAGGGGGTTTATATTCATCCATCACTCTAGAAAGGGAGATGTGCAAAAATGGCTCTATATGATACAAAAACTAGTCTGTGCTAGTTTCGTTTTTAGGCTGTTTAGTTTTTCTGTTGCAAATTAATCTAGTGCCTGAGCACATCCTTTGTAAACATTGGCTTTTTACTGTAAGGGACAAGAGGCTTTTTAATTTAGATATATATATATGTCCTGTGTATATTTGCCTGAATATATGAGCCTCAGTAGAATAAACTAACTAGAAGAGTACTAACAGAGCATTTTTTAGTCTGCTTTTAATTCTTTGTAGGAAAGGAGTCCGCTGAAGTATCTTTTCTGTTTCAGAGTTACTTTGTGTGTCTCAAATACTTTGTTAAATAATTTTGTCAGACTTGGTTGTGAATAGTTAATTATTTGCAACCTAAACCACAACTGTTTACTGAGGTCTCGTGGAATACTTCTTCTATTCCATCATTGGCACAAGTGAAACCCAGGTTTGTTGTAGGAAAATGCTTAGAACACACACCTATAATAAACTAATTTTATATCCAGAAATTGGTAAAATGACTATAAGGTGTAAACCATAACAGGGGTCTTTTGTAAGTTTGAATTCATGACACTGGTGTATTCAGCACAGAATCTTTAGTGTTAGGAAGCAAAAGTTCAGAGGAAGTCTGTTGGTGTGCTGGGAGGGGAGGGTAGTGTCTGAAATTCACTGAGCTGCATCACTCAGAATATTAATAGTATCAGTAAAGAAACACCTCGTTGCAACATGGCTTGGGTTTGGTGAAATCTTAGTAAGCAAAATAGCAGAGCTGAAATCATGATCTTATTTTTATCTAAATTTTACCCTTTGACTCCAGTGGGATCAGAGTTTTATGCAAGGAAAATAAGACATCACAGACCGTGAGCTCACTCCAGTAGTGCTAGAACCACGTTGGTACCAGGCACACAATGGTGCTGAGGTCTCACAAGTGCTGGTCACGTACATTTCCCGCTCATAATTTGCAGCCTGCAATCCCGTTTCGTTCATTCATGCAGACTGATGCTCTCTGTGGTACTTACATGTTGTTAGGACAGAAATAGCTTCTGGTGTTCTGTCCATGCTGGCTTTGAAACTGAGATGCAAGAGAACAGACCTCTGGTGAACGTATGCAGCGCTTGCAAAATGACAGTACCTCAGCTCTCTCCTCACCTCATCCTGGAAAGCTGTAGCTGTCCAAATTGTCCCTTGTCTTGAGAACAATGCTGCTGCTGTGGCCAGTGGAACAGAGGGGTTTTTTTAAACTAAAAAATTAAAAACTGATCATTTTGGTCATGTTAATTTCCTTTTCTTTTTTTTTCTGATTTGCCAATTGAGCCCTAACACTCTGATCTTACCAGTGCAGCAGCTTGCCTCTCTTAGGAGGAAAGTTATTAATCCAAGGGTTGGGGGGGCTAGAGAGGAGGGGTTGTTGCTTTTTTTTAAAGATGTACTTCCCTCTCCCCTTCCCCCAGTATATTTCCATTTGCAAGCAATTTTCTTGTTTTTAAAAAAAGCGTGAGCCACACTGTTTAATTTCCAGTTGCGAATTGATAGAAGAGCACTGGTAAAATCTGCCCAGCACGAATAAATTGGAAATACATGTTTGTTTCATTATCCTGAAACTTGCAGCGATTTCAGTGAGCAGCAAAGAGGAATGTTTGAACGGCTTTCCTGCTCCACCCCACCCCAGCAGATGTGAGTCAGCATCCTGGCCATGCAGCACCGTTCCCAAGTGTGAAATTCAAACACGTATTTTCCATTAAATGCCAGAGCAATGAGTTAACTTCAGATTTCCATCCACAAAGCATAGGAATTAGAAACTTGGATGCAGTCATTTGTGGGCTTCTAATCTATCACAATTGTGGTAAAACTTGAAAATATCATGCCATTTTTGAATGCCAAGAATGGCTTAAGTTTAGAATTTATTAAAAAGCCTAAGACATTGGTTTAGGCTGTGGCCCTGCAACCGCTGAAAGGCCCAATGTCTGTCTCTATGTCTCTGGACCAAGAGAATTCATGTGGGTTTGTTTTTTTTATAAAATGGGAACACTTTAAAATGTGCAGGAGTAGATTGTGGGTGAAATGTGCAGTCAGCATGTTTCCAACCCAAAAGTTGTAACTCAAACATAGGATGCTTTCCAGGGCCTTTTGACTTCTGCAGGCCAACCTTGTCTGAATCGGAGCACTGCTGTAGGTCTGTCTCAGCGTGAACTAAGGACGTGGGGCTGTCCAGTGCAGTATGTCATTGTGAACAGCGTGGTGAAGAGGGAGAAAGGAATTTTGGGTTTGACTCATCATTTTAGGCTCTGTAGCTAGAGGCGAAAACGCCTTTCGCAACGTTGATGCTTTACATGATTAATTTTATAATATCTGTTGCAGTCCTTTGTTTCAAGCTGCTGTAAAGTTGCTTTGGGCAATAAGGAAACTAAATGTACATGGATTCTGGCAGGGATCTTGAGTCCTGCTGGTAGCTGCTGATTCAGTTCTTACTTTCTGGGGTTTTTTTTATCCAAAAATCATCATTTAGACTGATGTGAGGGCAAAGGTGAAAGAAGCTGTACATAATACTTGTAGTGAATTGGGAGATCCGCGTTGAAACCCCGGGCTTGTTCTGTCATCTAGATTAGAGACACCTATCTGCTTCCAAACAGAAAAAATAACTGCTTAAATATTATCTTTCTGTTGCAGAGGAATACGCACTGTACCAGATGTGCAATATTTAGAAGTAGCTTTGCCTCTTCTAAGCTTCATCCAGCCAGTCTGGAAATAGTTCAGAAGCAGCGGTTACGCAGCGCAGGTGTAGGTTAGCTTGATGCGTGAGCGTAGGAGCGAGAGCTGTGCCGGCCGGCTCCTGCCATCCTTCTATAAGCTGTGCTAGCTCTTCTCTTTGGAAGACTTTATTATCTGGCCACTATTAAGGGAGTGGAGCATCTCCCATAGGAGGAGTCTCTTTAGTTTGGAGGAGAGGAGACTTAGGGGGGACCTTATTAACGTTTATAAATCTGGAAAGGGTGAGTGTCAGGAGGATGGAGCCAGGCTCTTCTCAGTGACATCCAATGATAGGACAAGGGGCAATGGGTGCAAGCTGGAACATAGAAGATTCCAGTTAAATATGAGGAAAAACTTCTTCACAGTGAGAGTGACTGAACACTGGCAGGGGCTGCCCAGGGAAGTGGTGGAGTCTCCTTCTCTGGAGACATTCAAAACCCGCCTGGACGTGTTCCTGAGTGATCTGCTCTAGGTGTTCCTGCTCCGGCAGGGGGATTGGACTGGATGAGCTTTCAAGGTCCCTTCCAATCCCTGATATTCTGTGATTCTGTGACTGGTTGAATGGCGTGTCCAGGAAGCTCTGGTTAACCAATAACGTGTGTGAAATACAACAGGACATTTTCCCTGGGGGTTGAATTCAGTGATGTAGACACAAATGGGCATTGGAGAATTGGGAATGGGACTCAAATTCCTTCACTTGTATCGTTCTACAAAGGAAAGGAAAGGAAAAGATTATCATTGTCCTACAAAAATATATCTGTGTTCAGTATTTTAATTAGAGTAAGAAAATGAAATTCAAAATGAGGTTTTACTTGAGCAAACTACTGCATCCTCAGCCAGGCCTTTGGAAATTACAACTGCCTGCCATTTGGTTAAGTGTGCCTTAGGCCGACCTTTTCACTTCTGTTCAGATACATTCAGGATCAAAGTGTGCCACACTGTTTGTCTATTTATTACTCCAACTCCTTTTTTTCTTTTTTACCCCCCCACGTGGCAGAGGGGCTTGCATTTCTAAACATCTTCCTTTGAGACATGGAGACTGGCTTCTTGCAAGGGCGGTTTCTATAATCTTTCATAATAAGAGAAAGTACTGACTATTAGTTCCAGGAGTATAAATACAGCTTGCTTGGCTTTTTTCTGTTGATGTGAATAAACAAAAGGTAGCTATCCTTGCAGAGAGCTCTTTGAGAGACAGGGATGTTCAGAGGGTGCAGTGATTGTGTGTCCATGGGGTTAGATCCCTATCACAGGATACAGAGAAAAGTCAGGTGCTCCAGGTTCATCTCAAGAGCCTGCAGCCCAACTGGGCTGTGGGATATCATTTGAGTTGCCAAGAGCACTCTGCGGGTGAGAATTATGATCAGAGGAAGAAGGGAAGTTCAAGAGAATCCAGTTTGAAAGCAGCAAGTGAAGGAGGGGAAATGAGAGGGACCTGAAGTGGGAGGTAGTAGCAGTAGGCAGGAGCACATAGAAACATAGGAAGATGCTGCCTGCATTGGAAAGAGCTTAGAGTAGCAAATAGCTGTATCTAGGAAATGACATCTGGAAATCCTGTTTCCTGTACACCATAAAAGCTTTTTCTCTGTATGCATTGACTTGCATTGATGACCCCTACAGGAGCTGAAGATGTGGGGGGTGTTTGGTTCTGTTGATGGCCAGAGTAGCTAATCCGAGATGCACGCTTTGGCTTTTAAATCTGAATGATCTCTGTGCATTCAGCCTGCAGCTGCATTTCAAATGTGCATGGATTTGGAAAATTTCACTTAAAACTAAACCTTTGCTGATAGGTAATTCACTTAAAACGTGGGTTGGGAGCTTGAGCATCCCATTCCTCTAGGCATGCTAGGTAAAACTCAGCGTGGATCTTCAGGTGAGGATTTCAAAAAAAGTAGCACAAATGTAGTTCTTCTATTGTCAAAAACCTCTTCTGTCTTTTGAGCTGCTGAGAGAATGAAATACACTGTTATATTTTCCCATTTCTATGTTTCCAGTGATAGTTAAGTGACTGCGGGTTAAATAGGAAATGTAACTGCTTTATTACAAATCTTTAATTGCAAACACGGTACCGAAACGGCAGGGCAGGCTTCAGTAAGTACAAGTGCCATCGTTGTAAAGCCTGTGCTCCTGAGCAACTTCTTGCAGAACACTGAGTGAGTGAACACAGGCATGTACAGACACAGGAGTGAAGCAGAGACCAGAAATAGCAAAGCTGGTCACAAACTGGACTGTGTTGAGGTGGGTACATGCCAACGTACACAAAGATCTGCGGCACGTCCAAAATTTGGGCTGTAACTGGTTGCCTTTTCTCCAAGGCCAGGATGTGACATCTACTAACTGATGAGAGCTGTTGAGCTGTGCTCCCTTACAGCACGTGTGCTATGTTTGAGTGTCAGAGAACACGCTAATACAAAGAGAATAGCAGCAAGAAAGCTTCTTTAACTCTTTGTCTCTTGTCTTTGTAGGTGTGGATGAGGTCACCATCATCAACATCCTGACAAACCGCAGCAATGAGCAGAGGCAGGATATTGCTTTTGCCTATCAGAGGAGAACCAAAAAGGTAGCAAAAGATGAAAAAATACCAAGTATTGAATGTTTTTCTTGTGGCCACTTAGATTTTTCAGGGCTTGTGTGTTTCATGGTTAACTGGGTGTGAACTGGAGATAAGTGTTATTTGATTTATCTTTTTAACTGAAATTAAAGACGTGTCTACTTTGTCTGAGCTGCCACAGAATAGGATTGATGGGACTTCCAGCTTTGTTGAGTATACTCTGCACAGCTGGGGCAGAAATCTGTGGGAGATGGGGGTTTCCTATCACTTCCAGAAATCACAGTGGGTGACATATCAGCCAGGCAGCAACAGGATCACTTGGTGAAATATGCTGAACAGTAGTGAACAAACACTTCCTTCAGTTTAAAGGAAAACATGAAAGGGGGGTGGTTTAGGAGTTTGATTGTATTTGTTTGTTAAGACAACTCGGCATAAGGAAAATACTGTGTTTCTGTGCCCAAAGCTAACTTATGTGAGAGAAGACTGCAGTCAGTTGTGCTACGAGCACTGCAGATGTGGAACAAAGGGATAGAATGAGTTGAACTCAGTTGATATTATCCCGTCTGGGTACTTGGGTACTGATCAACTGACAGAGAAATCTGGAAAATGTGTGCAGAATCCTGCATAATACCACTTGCTATCTGGAAGGCAAGAGCTGTTCCCTTGACTTTAGAAGCTTTGAGAATCTTACCAAAATTGAAGTTTTCTGCCCACTAAAAAGAGGAAACTTGTATAGAGTAAGGATTATGATGAATGTATCTCTTTCAGGTTTGTCAGACCCCAAATGGCAGTCCTCCAGTAGCAGCCCAGAGTGCTCATCCAAAACCAAATGTAAATGTAGAGTTAAATTTGGGATATTCACCAGCTTTTATGCATGGCTGATACAGGTACATGCAGCAGCACGCACAGGTTGGACACATGCATGTGTGCACACGGCTGCGCCCTGCCGGTCACATCCTGTGGGCATATAAGTGGACCCTGGTAGTGAAATCTGCCACCACTTAAAGCTTTGTTAAATGTTTTGCATGACCACAAAAATGCACAGTCCAGAAATCCAGCAACTTTTTTCATCTAAATATTTCTCTTGCCTTTTTTTCCTCACTGCACCCCAAGAACAAACTGAATTTATCCCGTTTAACAAATGCCAAAGAATTAAACGGTCTGTAGAAACAACGGAAACTTGCAGTAGAAAAGCACTCAGGGAAATAAATAAGGGGATGGCAAAAGAGGAGGAAGTGGGATATGAAAAGACCTGAAGGTGTATCTTCTAGGGACAGCATCTCATGGTTTTCTTTGGCAGCAGGTTGTGCAGGTTTCTTTAGCAATGTGTCACACTGCATTAGGCTACTCCTGTTGCAGGGTTTCTCTCAAGATTGTAATCTTTTAAAGTCGCAGATTTACCTCTCTTTTTTTTCAACCCTTTGACCTGAGCTGTGTCTAATGGAAACTGTTGGTAATCTTGAGGAGTAGCATTGGATCTGTGCGATCTTTCCCCATCACCAGTGTTAGTGGTGAATACCGGGGGTTCTGCTTTTGTGTCTTCCTGTGTGTCTGGCCAGTCCTGACTGCTGCAAATCATCTCTCACTGCTGATATCCAGATGGTCATTTGGGACACTTAATAAAACCTTGTATCTTTGCAATTTATAAATTAATGATATCTGTCAGTTATCTGCTTCCTGCATCTCTCACTGAGTGCTCCCACTCCCAGTGCAGAGTGTTGGAGTGGAGACCCTGCTCTCCTGGCTGGGGGGGGGAAGACCGTACTTCTCCAGAAGCCTGCTAATATGAGGGCAGCTGCTTAGTTCAGTTTGAGATGTTTTATTTTTGTAAATCCTACATGTAGTGATTGGTATGTTCTTCAGCCTTCACACCAAAGTGAAGAGAGAACAAAAACTTCACTCAGCTGATTGGAATTCATGGCATTGTCCTGAAATTTATTAGAAAGATATGCAGCATCTTTGCTGTTTCCGCCAAAGTCTGAAGAACCCATTTCCACACAAACAAAGGATGGAACCTTTTATCCAAAATTGAGTTACTGTACTGAAAGGTTTCTTAGACTAAAGCAGTTAGATGTCCCCATTCACTGGCTTGGTCAGTCCATGCAGTAAGTGCATACAGCCTCGGTATATTTTAGTGCTCTGGATTAAATGGGTGACTCTGGGAACAAGCAAAGTGCCTTGGCTCCTCTTCTCTCTGATACAGACTTTCCTGCAATTTTGCTGAGGATGCTTTCTCTACCCCCTTTTCCCCAGCTCCTCAAGCTCACAAATTGCTACTGTTCAACTCAAACACAGCAATTCTTTTCTGGATCCTGCAGACTTGATGTCAGCTTAGGGAATACGTTGATCTTTGTGAACCCCAGTCACTGTCTGAGGGATTTAAACTCTGTAACGACACTACACCGAAGCGGATAGTAGCATTATTCAAGGTGCATGTGAAACCCATGAAAGAGGATGTACCTCTCACTTTATTTGCTACAGAAGTCTGTGCATCCTGTAAAGTTACTGTTACTTTCTCTCTGGCTTACAATTAACAATAGAGACTTTGGCTACACACTCTGATAGTTTCCTTGAAGACAGGGATAATTTTTCCATGCTCAGGGGTGATGGTTTGTTATTTTTTCTCTTCAGCCAGATGTTTGGGAACTGGGCCTGTACAATGGAATAACTGTGCAGTCGATTTTCTTCATGTCTCATCTAGTAAAGGGCTGGGATAATCGGAAAAATGCAAACAATATAGTGCTACTGGGAAAACTGTGGGAGTATGATGGAGAAGCACTGACCACAGGGAGTCGAACTTGGATCCTTCTCTGCTTATTAGCTCCAACAAAGTGTCAGTGCTTCAAGCCTGGAGTGGAGCTGTTCAGATGTGGTTGTACCATGCTTTCCAGCACTTCATCAGTCACCAGTGGATTCCTTCTTATTTTTGTTGGATGACAAAAAATTCCTTTGCCCTAATTTCTTTCTTAGGCTTTCACAAAAGAAAAGCTCTTTAGGTTCTGTTTCCTTGTCAGTTGTGTAAGAAGCACTGTTGCAGGCTTAGAGGCTGACAGTACTACAGGCTAAAATCTCTGGAGACCAGAAATGAATGTTAATTTTTTCCTTCCATCCTCCCTCCTGTTTTACAGGAACTTTCTGCAGCGCTCAAGTCTGCTCTGTCAGGTCATTTGGAGGCAGTGATCTTGGGCTTGCTGAAGACACCAGCACAGTATGATGCCTCTGAATTGAAAGCTGCCATGAAGGTAAATGAGCTTTGAAATTCAAGTGTGCTAGTCTGATGTCACTGTCTCAAGAATGAGTATGGACTTTTTATTCAAAGCAACAGTTTTCAAACAGGCCCACTGATTTATTTATTTATTTATAGTATTACAGCTTAGTACTTATAGTACTAAGTACTATAGTACTATATAGTATTTACAGTACTTATACAACTTACAGTACTAAGTATCCAGCTGCAAAGCATCTGAAATGAAAGAAATTCTGGAACCATGTGATTCTAAACTGTTAATTAAATCCTCTCTNGCAATCACAGGCAAGCCTGGAGTAGATTGCTAGTTTAGAAATACCCGCTCTGCAGGCCCCTGAAACAAGACTTTGAGAGGTGCTCCTACCACTGCATTCACCTTTCTAAGCAAACTAAGGTTTGGGAATTTGTATTTATAATCACTTACATTCTGAATGTTCTTGGTCACGTTGTGGTTTTTTGGTTTTGTTTTTGTTTTTTTTTTTAAACAATTAAAAAGCAAGCATTAACATATGTCTGTTGAAATTCAGAACAAGACAAAAAACCCAATTAA
>VZTM01005266.1:5288-19541 GCA_013400555.1 Jacana jacana | reverse complement strand
TGTAAGGCTGAGGCAAGTGACTGGTGATGCTTCTTTATGACATCTGTAGCTGTCTTACTATCAAGTCTTACTATCTATCAAGAGCTGTTCTGCTGAGGCAAACAAAGCTAAATACAGAGTAAAACCTGCAGATGAAGGTAAATACAAAGTAATTAGTTTTAGTTTCAGATTAGATCCGTAGATCTTGTCCTTGCCCAACCATGTGTCCTTTTGTGTTTCTCCCACTGGCACAGTTCCAGTAGTGCTTGTTTCCCAGTAAGGAAATGGCATGTATTTGCAGTGGCCTCTTGTGTNTTCATTCTAACCCCAGGAGCTCTATGATGCTGGTGTGAAGAGAAAGGGAACTGATGTTCCCAAGTGGATCAACATTATGACTGAAAGAAGTGTCCCCCACTTGCAGAAAGGTACTAATTAAGAGATGGATTATTTTTTTTCCTGTGAGAGAAAACTGTACCAAAGTGGTAACTATTTTACCCCAGATCTGATTGAAATGAGTGTGAAAAGCACTCATACAACACAGGAGATACCATAAATCTTAATTCATGTCCAAGCTGTTGACTTTTTTTCTTTTTCCCTAAAAATACAGTTATTTCTGTGGATAATCTCACATTTTGAATGTGCACAGAGCTCTTTCTTACACAGGTGTAACAATGCTCAATTATGTCACGTACAGCGAGAACAAAAACATTGCAAATCCAGAAAATACAGCTGCAGGAGACCTTGAGAAGTCCTTCAGCTTCTCCCTCTGTCCTAGGGTAGCTTAGCTACATCACATCTCTAAATCTGACCAAATACTCTCAAAAGCAGCTCTGATGTTGCTGAACAAAGCACATGGGAAAGCCATTTGAAGACTTTTTGGAGCCTAAATCACTGTTGTTTCAAAAAATACCAGGATTAAGACTGTATTTTACCAGATTAGAGGCATTCAGGGAAAAAAAACCAAAAAGGCTATGGCACTTTACTCTCAGCTGACAAACGTTGGCTATGCTTAAAATAAAGTTCTCAGAAGGACTTGGACAGATTTATTGTTTTTTAATCATATATCTCTGCTTTCTGTGTGCTTTTGATTTGGGTGGTTACTTTCACCAGTTCTTGGTCTGGTTTTGATTTCATCTGTTTTCTTTTTTGTGACAGTGTTTGAGAGGTACAAGAGCTACAGCCCATATGATATGTTGGAGAGCATCAAGAAGGAGGTTAAGGGAGATCTGGAGAATGCTTTCCTTAATCTCGGTGAGTTGCCCTGAGGGAAGGAGTATCTTTAGATAGGATTTTTCCAGTGCTTCTGCAGCATATCATGAGAAGGATAGCACCCAGTTTCTTGTGTTGCTGGAAGATAAATAAACTGGCAGTGCTGCCATTAGTTGATCTACTAGTGTATTTTAGGATCTTACAGGTATTGTGAAGTAGCATACTTTTGCCCTCTGCAAAACAGAAACCTTGCTTCCCAGATGAAAACAAAAAAGCATTTGTTTTGTGATCTGTTGGTAATTCCACTTTTGCCTGATGCAAAGAGGGGAAACAAACACACTTCCCCAAACAAATAGGTTGGAAATATATCTGAAGGCATTAGTATTCAATATAGACACGGGCTAGAGAGAATGGGGGGTGAGTGAGAAGATGGGCAGTGGAGGATGCCAGAGGCTAAAGCAAGAGCTGATTTGGCACTGAATTCTCTGAAATGGGGAGGCAGGGTGTAAGGCTGGTACTGTGGCAAGAGAAGAAGACAGGGATGTCACCAAGTTTAAGAGGAAATTCTTGAAGAGCAAAATTCATTTCAGACTAAGGATGAACTGAGAGCTCTGTAATGCAAATGGAGAATCAACTGTGCTCAACCTTGAAAGGGAGACTTCTCATGGCTTAGCATACAATGAGTGAGTTTTTGAGAAAAGAGGTTGCTTATAGAGGTGGGGAGTGAATTGTGGGGTGTGTATGGAAGAGGGTGAGCAGTCTGAAATGTTACCAACAATGGAGCAAAACACTGTCCCAGATTATAAGTGTTTGTGTTCATTCACAAGCTTAGCCAAACAAGTAACAGGTAAAAATAATTTCTCTGTGTCCCATTTTGGAGAAACCTTTGCTGAAAACCTTGTTTTAAATACCTACTGCGTCTTTAAAATGGCCCCAAGATTCTGTGTTCTGCTCTTCCATGTATGGGCAGGATGTTCAGCTGTTCTTCTCTCTCTCTTCAGTCCAGTGCATTCAGAACAAGCAGCTGTATTTTGCGGACAGACTCTATGATTCCATGAAGGTAGGGAAGACTGTTCTTTCCTTCTGATCATTTTTTCTTGCCGTTGTTTCATGAAATTCTGATTCCTTAGGAACTTTTAATCATGTGATGTCACTGGCATGTGAACAAATGAACGATGACTTAGTATTGTTCAATAGCATTCTAAACAGAAGCCTAGCCTGTCTATTCAGATGCATCTGGTCTAGAGAAACACAGGGAAAGGTTCCCTGTGATGAGTTGATTATAATTAGCAATGCTAGACACACCTCTTGCAGGTGACCAAGTGCTGATAGCAGGAAAAGCTGTTTATTAAAGTGCCAAAATAGGACGCTAAATTTGCCTCAAAACGTTTTCTCAAGAAAAGGGATGAAAGAAAACTGCCTGGTGACAGGCATTAGGCAAGACCAGGAAGACCTCCTGGTGAACCAGGACTGCTGCTTGCAGTCTAAGTAGCTAGATCTGGAAGGTGGTCAAACACTGCTGATGAGAAAGGCATGTTTCATGCTCAAACTCCTGGATCACAATAATGACTGTAACTAGTAGGTTTAATTGATTGTATTTTTTTATTGCTTTATCTTGGTTGCCTGAGCTGTGTCTTACCATTAGGTATCGTGGCCGCTTGCGCATTTCAGCTATTACAGTTCTGAACGTGTATCTGTTTGTAGGGCAAGGGAACCCGGGACAAGGTTCTGATCAGGATTATGGTCTCCCGCTGCGAGGTTGACATGCTGAAAATTAAGAGTGAATTCAAGAGGAAATATGGCAAATCTCTCTATTATTTCATTCAGGTAAGTTTTTCAGTGTTATTTTTATTTCAGTTGTATGGACTTTGACAGCAGCCTCCATTGGATTATTGGTACCATTATAATTCATGGGAGGTGTTTTAGAGGCTGTAGTGGGAAAAATATATTATCTATGCTCTGTTGAAAAACCCACAGCCTTTACAGCCTTCAGCTGGTACAGCTCCTGGCAGCCACTTCACAGTGCACATAGGCTTTGCAATCAGCTGATGTGTTATGAAGGAGAATTCTGTTCACCTGTCCTTGTCATAAAAGAAGATTAAAAAAAGAAAAGAAAAAGAACAGGTTTCTGTGATTGCTGAATGAAAATAGAGTATCTAAATTGCTTCTCCCTTTCATTTCAGAGGCCATTTTAGCTAGAGTGATTTTTATCCATTTCTGCAATTGGGCAGGAGCTATAAGTGCTAGGTTTTATTTAGCTTGGGGCATAAGTAAAGAGCTTGTGCATCTATTCAAAGACTAGTCTTCTACCTGTGCTCACAACAACATATGATATGTTCTTCCTTGTGTACATGAAATTGTGTCAAAATCTTAAGCCAAAATCTTTTCCCCAAAGATGTCAATTTTAGATTATAATCAGATTTTCAAAATACAGACCTTGATGTGTATTTTTTGCAGTGATCAGTGAGAAGGAACAGAATCAAGTCCTTCAGCTTTCCTTTGTTGTGCTGCTGTCCTTCATACCAAAACTTCTCTCTCTTCATGGCCTTGTATTAGTATTGCAAGAATGATAAATAATTTCAGTTCACACATAAGTAAAACTCACTCTGTACAGTCTCCTCCAGGCTGATAGGGCTTCAGCTCCAAAACATAGTCTGTCCCACAGGTATTAGAATACAGTGCATGTACTTTCGTATTTGATGACTGTTTCCTGATACGTATTTTGTATTTTTTCCTTACTTCGCTTTACAGCAAGACACAAAAGGGGATTACCAGAGGGCTCTGCTGAACCTGTGTGGTGGGGAGGACTGAAAACTGGTGGAAGAAACCCAAATCCAGAGACATGCCTCTTGCTCTTCATTTTACTGTAATCCCAGAAGAATTTGATTTGCCTAGCTAACCTTGGCTTGCCTTTATATCTGCAAGGCCGCTGATGTAGTACGCTTCCTGGTGCTGCATGCCCGCCTCCCAGCAGCCGTGCTCTGCTTGGCTCTGCCAAAGGTGCCTAACAGCATATAGCCAGAGAAACTAACCTTCCAAAGATAAGCGAGGTTACAAGTGCTTGTGAAAGACTCCGCCTCTCTGTGCGATGTTTCTAATAAAACCTAAATAAAACTGAAGTTTTACTTGAAGACTGATCTCTTTCAGACCTGTAATTTGAAAACTGTGAGCAGCTGCTATGTATTTAGCATTTGCCACCCCCTTTCTGTGCTGGTGTTTTCCTCCCAGAGTTCACTACTTGGGGCTAAAACCTTATCTTCCTCCCTCAAAGTCCTTTCCTTTGTTTCATGATTTAATTTCTCAGCAGAAGCAAAACCATTCTCTTATATAATTTTTTTTTCCTTTCCCTTCCCCCCCCAGACTGAAACCTTTCTCTGCCTGTGTGCGAGGGACAAACACTTTTGAATCTCTCTTAAAACATTTAAACATTCTTCTGCCTTCTCCCACTTCTCTAAGGGGGAATAGTTCTGAATCCTTAAACACGTGAGCAGCTGCTCTGTAACGTAATGCCCAGGGAGGTGGTGGAGTCACTGTCCCTGACTGTGTTTAAGAATTGATTAGATGTGGTGTTGAGGGATACGATGTAGGGGAGAACTTTGTAGAGTGGGGCTGATGGTTGGACTTGATGATCCCAAGGGTCTCTTCGAAACAAAATGATTCCATGATTCTATGGTTTAGGCCTGCCTGAAATGAAGGACAGCTGCTCTCCCCCGCCTTCCCCATAAAGGAGAGGCAGAAAAGAGAGAGAGGGAGTCTTGTGATTTTGGAAAACTAATTCATGAAATACTACTAATAAAAATTAAATAATGAAATAGATACAATATATACAAAACCCTCTCTGGCTCCCAGGATCACTTCACTGGCAGGCACTGGGGAGACTGGATTTGGCAATGGAGGGGAACTGGATTCAGGAACACACGGATCAGGATTGAAGGTAGACAGAACCCTGCTCAGACAGCAGCCAGTGAAAGGGGTCTGACCCTTTTATCCTGCAGATGGGATGGAATATCCCATTGTCAGTTTTGGGTCACTTCTGTCTGTTCCTCCCTGCAGCTGTGACCCCGCTGTGCCTTTCTGCTCCTCACCCTCCAGAGGGGCAAATAACCAAGTGATCTGACCTTGGCGGCTACAGCAAGTAGGAGCAAAAGCCTCTCTGCATTCTATTCCTTGGTGAACATTAGAAACGGCCAGGTCTTGCCTTTCTGGGAGCAAAGGGCGACCCCACAATATGCTGTTAATTTCGGAGAGTTCAGTTGGAAGAGGCTGTTCTGTCTCACGCCACAGCAGGCCATGCCTTTCCTGCAGAAGGCCCAGTGCATGCCGGGAAGCGAGGAGGAACCAAGGGAGGGAGTTTCCCGCCTCCCGGGACGCGGTTCTGTGTGAGGAGAGACAGGGCGGGGCTGACTCGCCGTCCCTGAGGCGAGGAGATACCCGGCCGTGGGCTCCTTCGGGCAGCACCCGCGCCGCGGGGAGGGGACGGGTTCGGGTTCGTCTCCAGCCGTGAGGGGGCATGGGGCGGGCTGGGCTGCGGCCGTGAGGGGACAGTGGGCCGTCCTCAACCCGTCGAAGAGCTGCTTTTCCCCGTGTGGTGGCAGCTGTTTCAGTCATCATTATGGTTGCAGTGAAGTAAGTTCGCCCGGTAGAATGCACTTTTTTTTTTTTTGTCTCACTGCAACATTATGTACTACTGCTGTGTGAAAGTCGTATTCAAATGTTAGGGAAAAGGTGTAAAGAGCAAGATTTTCCCTCCAGCTGTGAGCGTTGTGCTTGGGCCTTCAGGTGTGAGGGCTGAGGGGAGCAGCCATCTTGTGCAAGGGCCAGGCCTGAGGGCTCTTTGGGTGCTTGTGTATCCACCTGCTGCCTAGCACAGAGGCCGTGGGTGTAACTGTAATAGAAATATTAATTGTCATGAGAGAAAATAATTTCTTCTTTCCAGCTGTAGTTCCTCTGGAAATAAAAAAACCTGCCTGCAAGTATCAGCTGTTTTCCCTCTGGTATTACCTGGTTTGTAGCCCTCTTTCAAAGGCTAGGACACTCCTCAGAGATAATTTTGAGACTTGTTAAATCAACCTTTCAGGAAAGACATGAGAAGCACAGAGTAGCCTGTTTCATGCTTCTATTAAAAGGGTGAGAGAGCTTGCTGAAATACCATTGGCTGTACGCTGCAAGGAATGTTTGCTGTAAAAACACCACAGTTGATAGAATACTGGTAACTTAAATGCACAAATGATACAATTTTTCAGAAGCAGCTCCAATTTAATGCCTGATGGAGCAGTGTCATTCACACCTGTTTACCAAATGCCTCTGTCTAGATTTGTACATTTAAAAACTATTGCTGAGATAGCAAATCATTCTTTGAACCTAATTAGGTAAGTCATCTCTATAAAGTTTGCTTGCTCAAATGTGGCCCTATAAAAGAAATCAAACGGCAGGCATTTTTCCAGTCAGTGGAATGAACAAGTAGAATCTGATGGCTGGTGCGCTCTGCCTCACTGCTGCAGGATGTTCAGAGTCGCAGGCCTTCTGTCTTTGGGAGCGAGCACTGTTAAATAAAGCAGCGTGATTGCAACGGCCAGGACCGTTTTTGCTGACTGTACGCTAGAAAGCAAATTAGTCGCCTGTGAGATCTAGAAGCTTTTATAAAATGTAAAGTTTTGTGGGTTTTTTTTTCTTTAACTGTTTTGTATTCCTGGTCTTCCGGGCAGGAACACATTTGCAAGCTCCGGTGTTGATCCTGGCATTTGGTGGCAGGCTCGCTGCTATGCAAGGTAGGTCTCCAGGAGTTTGAAAGTCAGGAATACTTTGAGGAATGGTGCTTGGCAGTGCTGCGGTGTTTTACTAATAATTACCCACCTGGCAAATTGAGCATGTGGGCCCCAACTGGCTCACGATAAAAAGGAAAAAACAAAAACAAAATAACTTTCAGTTGCTGATTACATAATTTAGATTTTTACTCTAAGATCTCTTTACCTTCAGAAAGGAAGGAAAGAAGTACCTGAAATTGGCCTCTCCAGGTCTCCGCTGTCCCAAAACTGTGTGAAAATGGGTCCAATTTCAGTTTTTTCCAGGTCAGATCTTAATTTAGTTTATTTTGTTTGCTCTTAGGAGTTTCCATTCCAATAACACTGCAACTAGAAAAAGTTTCCCTTTGATACTTTGTACCTCATTGGCACTATTCCTGTGACTGTCCCAATTACACAACAAATAGCAGTAGTAGGATTTAATTGAATACATTCTAGTCTAATACAAGACCTGCTGTGTGAGACAGGCATTGGACTATGGGGCTAAAGAAGTGTACCTTTGGGCAAGTACTGACTTAAACATCTAAGGAAGTAATGATGTTTCTAGCATGGCTGCAGGTGGTTTCCTTGGTGCAATTTCCAGTTGTATGCATAAGGGTGACTTCTACTGTTCCTTATATGGAATTCCCTTCCTCAGATTTCAGAGGAATTCATCTAAGAATGTTAACTGGGCTAATTTAGAGTACAGTAAAGCCACTAAATGCTTGCAGATCTGCAACGGCTGGCAGGCCTGGAATAGACTCTGCTAGTTCCTTGGTGCAAAATTCCTTATTCCTGCAGTTTGTATCCGTTTGCACCTAAACCTTATACAAAAGCAAGCAGTTTCTTGTTGCAGTGCATCGATACAAAGTAACACAAGGTGTTTTACAAGTGAGAAACAGATTTAAAATATATTAATTAAAAAAAAAATGTAGTTCAGTCAAAACTTGACCCAAGGGTTACATCCTAGAAAAGGTTCTTTGCAAGATGGAATGGCAACTTTCTTTGCTTGCTTTTAAAATACCTTTTTTATTAATACTAGAAATAATATTAGATATTATTATCATTTTACTCTTAAAATGGGTAATGCTCGCTCTCTGGACACTGTTTATAGTGATTGTTCCTCAAGTGTAGTTTTTTCTTTACTGCAGCGAGGGACCTGGAGCTCTTCAGAGGCATCAGAGAAGCAGATCTTGGGGTTTGGCTGAGGAGTAGGGTGGCTTCATGTCTTGTTCCTTCTAGAGGAAGATAACTGTATCTGGATAATATCTTTGGCACCAAACATTTCTATGCGCAAGGCTCTTTGGGGCACGATGCATTAAGAAACATTGAACTTAATATGAAATTGCAACTCGCGTTAATCGGGTCCTGCTGGTGGTGATGGTTCTGGTGCACTGTCAGCAACTGCTCACGAGAGGGAGCTCCGAGAAAGCGCCAAGTATTCCTGCAGTCAAAACAAAACAAAACAGAAAATCCTAATGTGTCTCCCTATATATTATGAACCTGCTCTCTCCAAACATTTACATTCCCTGACTAAGCCTTCATGTCAAAAATTCAGCTTTATCTTCAAATATATTTTCTGCCTAGAAATTGGCTATTTCAAGCTTTATAATTGCTCTCTTTTAGGCGTAGGCAGCCCAAACGATTTCTTATATTCTAATCATGTTAAGATTTTCAAAACTGAAATGTTTTGTATAAATTTAACCTTTCAAAGAGTGGATTAATAATGACAATAACTGTAAAGGAATTTTCTCCCCTTCTTTAACAGGAAGTGGTTCTGCTGTTGAAATCAGCTGCTGCTTCCTGATTTAAAACAGGTACTAATTCTTATTTTCTCTGTAGAAAATTAAATACATCACCACATCATTTGCTATATTCATATTAGCACTCTAGAATTCAATTGCTAGGAGTTGTACACTCTCTGAATTTTCACTATCTTTACTGATAATAAAATACACGTGCCATTAAAGTAGCTTTTCTAAAGGAGATATTTCCATTTATTCATGGGTATTGCCCTTCCTTTCCGTCTTACTCTGACTGATGTGACCACAGGAGGGAATGTTTTTAAAATTTTAATACAGAAACAATTTGTTCAGTTATGTGCAGTGACTTTGTGTACAGCTTAGGCATTTTCAGTGTCTTAAGAAAAGAATATTTTAATTGAACTTTATTAGTATGGTTTATTTAAGGTCCTGTTTAATCTTAATAGAAAAAAAATCATCTTTTGCTATTTGAGAAGTTTGATCGGAAGGAATATATGTTAATGTTAAGGGATGTTAATTTTGGAACAGGGTATGTTGCTTGTGAATTCCTGATTGAATTCTAGGTAATTTAGCCAATATTCTTCTTTCCTCTGCTAATTGTCCTTTTCTGGCTGGTTTATTCCTACGTATTTTCAGGTAAAGGCGAAAACAAGCTTTAAGACTTGTGGCTATTTCTAAGCATACACAGAACTTATGTGAAAAATCTGCTTTTTTTATTATTATTGAAATAATAGGATAAATTCTCTGATTCAAATTGGTCATCATGTAGAATGTTGATTTTATTAAATGCTTTGAAATTAGGTTCCATGTTTATTTAAAGTAGCTTTGCTACTATTTGATTTTCAAATAAATGCAACAAAAAAAATTTCCAAAATCTTTTACATTTATGAAACACTAAAGATGGGTAAATATTTTTGAAAAATAATTTTTAAGGTTGTTTTTTTTATGGAAAAACATTAAATTAGTATGACTTTGTAGGCTTTCTATGATTAGATAACAAATTTTGTTTCTGAGGCAGAACTGCAATCAACTTACTAGAAACATATTAGCGATGATATACTGAGATACACCATGAGAGCAACAGTTGGCATTGAACAATAAACACATTAATATTAGGGGATCTACATTCTTTCCCACTTCTATTTTTTTCCCCTCCCTACTAAAAAACGAAAGGTGTTAGGAGCATTTTAGATGTGTTTAGATTTTGCTGTGAATTCTTAATGCTGAATTTCCTTCCTCATTGTAGGAATGTTTTTCCTTGTTACATACAGGAAAGCAAAAGAAAAAATTATGCTATGTATTGATTCCAGACTGTGATTACATCATAACTATTATTACAAATGATGGGTTGCAAGAGAGGTTTTTCTAGTCTCTTGCAAATTTGTGTATTGCAAATGCACTCAGTATTACAAGGTTTTAATAGTTTAGTTTTAAACCCTGTATATGAAAGGATTTGTTTGGTAAATCTTCGGGGTGAGTCAAAGTGAGAAGAGGCTGATGTAAGCTATAATTACATCTGATACAGTATCAGCCTTTTTTTGCCTTTTTTTTTTTTTTTAATGGAGAAAATCTTACTACAGCAACTGCTTTTTATTTGCCCGTTATGTTCAGGTCTCACGTGCTACATGTTTGATGTTGGTAAATGGGACAATTTTCCTCATTTTTCTGTTCACCTTCTCTAGGGCTAATGTATTTTAGTTTGAGAGAATGGAGTTGGCCTCTCAGTTCAAAATCTGCCTGGCTAAGTTTGTGTGTCGTGTAGAAGAAAATAACTAATAAGGTGGAATTTGACTTTTTCACTTATTTCCTCCTTCCACCATTTATTCCCATACACAGAAGACAGGATTGTGGAGAGAAATCAGAGCGCAGTTATTTCAGCAATAAGCTGCTCTGTCTGTAATCGGTGACGATGCTAATGCAGTTATTTAAAACAAGTATTTGGAACTGGCTAGAAACCAAAAGGCTCAAAATAATGAACTCCAGTAAGGTAACTGATGGGCTGACAAAATATCCAGAGTCGAGCTCCGACTGAGCAGCACACAACCTGTTAAGAGAAGCTGCAATCTAATTTAAAGCACTGTGTTACCGGTTTTTCAGATTAGTGTGGGTCGTAGCTCAGAGAGCACCTTAATGTTCGATGAATAAGATGCAGAGATGACTCTCCTGGTTCTGTGTGTAAGAAATGTGTTTTTAAAGGATAGGAAGTTGGGTGCATAGCAGATGATTCACGTATGCTGATTGATTTGCTCTGATTAAATATTAGAAAGGGAAAGAAGTGGATGTTGTACATTGTTTATCAAATGAAACCTGGGAGATTGGGAAGTAATACTGTGATCCCTGGCGTGATGCGTCTGTTAAGCTGTAAGAGCCTGCCTGCCTGAGTCCGAGTAAGTGACATGCTCGGCTTGAGGCATCTATAAATTCAGGTCTGTATCTTCAGTCTTCAATGCAGAGATGTAGGCACTCCAATGTCTTTGAAGATCCAGATCTGTCATTTTTAGCAATAGAAATTAGGGCTCTACATACCTTTCAGCGTCCGAGTCTCATAATGTATGATTGCTTCCTCATATCAGGTATTTACCAGGTTTTGAAGTGTTGCAGGCCCTTCAGCCAGGACCGTGCTCATCGACCTTGTTCAGAGTTTCCCTTAAGCTGGGCGGATGTTGGGCTTGCAAACGTCCTGGCTGATTGATCCCAGATTTCTGTCTCCTAGGTTAATCTTCATCATCACATATTTTTAGGCCACTAAAAAATCGCATTGTTTTAGAAAACAGTCCTGGGAGGATCATAGGAGTCATCACCAATTATGAATAGACATGAATTGGATTGTGAAAACATTCTTGATTCAGGATTAATAGGGTAGTTAATCTATTTTATAAGTATAGCTTTTCTCCCTCCAAAACAAGATGCTAGCTAACATTTTCTACATTTTTCCAGTCTAGCCATGGCTGCATATTTTAAAACAGTCTTATTAAGGTATACTGTTCTCTATTTAATTAGCTTGGCAGCAGTTTGAACTCCTTGATAGAATTAAAAAGAATAGCTGTGTGGGACACAATTACCTGATTGCAGTTCCCCTGTTGTTCTTCCTCTATTGCATGACATTATGCAAGTAATTTAGCTTATCTGTGCCTCAGTTTCCCTTTTAAATTGGAAATTAATTTCTTCTTTTTGAAGTAAAAAAAAATATTTTTAAGTAATTCCTGATACAGCAAGCTTACTTCAACAGGTGATGAGCTATTTTCAGTAATATTTTCAGTTCCCAAGTGAAGTTCTTTAAGACTGATGACCATTAGTGAGTGGATTTCAGCTGAAAAGTATTTTGAAGCTTTGATCCAATTTTCATATCCTATGTATCTGCTCTTCTTTTTCCAGGTGGGTAAGTACTTCCACAGTTGTCCGAGGTACAGGTCTTGGTCTTATGTTGCACTAGGACAATACTGAATCTCTGAAAACTCTGACTGGGCATCTGAGATGAGAATGCACAGTTCAAAACACAGCGCTTCGTGGAATAAACAGAACAGCTGGTGACCAAGTGAACCCTCTAGACTGAAACATTTAGGGAAAGTTTGTGTTGTGACAGGAAAACTGTTCTGACTGTTCTGCGATGGCTGGCCTGCCAGTACTCTTTGTCCTATCTTCAGTCTTTTGGGCGTCTGCTGACCAGTTCTGAGTGGGCTTTTTTCTGTATCCAGTTCAAAACGATTGCACGCTCTGCCATTCTCTCCCAAATCGATGGACCATAAAATGTGTATAGTTTTTCAGACCCATTTTCCACTCTACCTGTCCTTCATACACATATAGTCCAGCTAACTGGAGTAGTTACCCATGCAGCAGATTAAAGATTTAGTCTACTCCTTTCCTGATCCTTCTGAAGTCCCTTCATCTCTCTTTCTTTTTTTCCCTTATTTTTTTTTTCCCTACAGTTCTTTTAATTTTCCTCTCTTAACTCATATGGAATGAGAAAGAGGACAACTCTAGAGCCTTGATTTAAAGCTCAGGGAGATCATCAAAGAAGCCAGATACTGATTTTGGTATTTGGGGCTGTTCAGAAAGACAGGGTGAGAGAAGGAAATTTTACTGGTGTAGTAAATACTACACCAGGTCATTGGAAAAGAGCTCAGCTTTGTATTAGTGTATAGATTTGCCATTAAATCATTAAGAGGGTCATTAGACTGATTCAAATTCAGTGTTGGATTTTCCAGATGGGCTTTCTTGCTTGGTATTAGCAGCACTGGTGTATTCAGAGTGAACTGCAGGAGAAGTCAGACAGCTCTCAGGATGGCTGCTGCCGAAACCTCTGCTTGGCTCAACTTGGAATTTATCGTCATTTAGTGGAAATAGTGGTGAGAACATAACCTTTTGTAATGTTTAATGTTTTATTGGCTATAAAAGATAAAATATGGAGTAAAAGGAAGTAAAATAGTATTTTGTTAGGTCAGGAGCTGGATTTATGCTTCTACTTACTGATAGAATAATCAGTAGGTCATAAAGATCAGACGCCCTGCCTCCTATCTCTTCCTTTCCTTTTTTTTTTTATGTGTGTATTCAACAATCCCTGCTTTGTCATAGTTGGGCCCATGGGAGCTTACCAAAACACCAGGCCCCTTTTGTCCAAGGGTATTAAATTAGCTGTTTAGATCAAGCAGAATGTAGTGGATGCTTCTGTTTCAGACATTAAGCAGTTGGTATAGGACTAAATCGACTAGGATCCTTGACACCTGCAAATGGAGCACTTGCTCACAAGGGACACTCAGCTGCGTTGTGAGCTAATTCAGCACACAAAAACTAGGCATTAAATACATGGTGGGTTCACATTTGGTGGGCAGTAGTTAGTAAAGACATCTCAACTCCTCAACTTACAGGGAGCAATAGTGCATATTCCACAGTTTCAGAATATATCTAGTGTGCTCTTATTCAAATAGATTCAAATAGTGGAAATAGTGTTTGACAGCTTCTGTGAAAAATGGTAACACATTGAGATTTTTCATGAGTTTGATAATCCCTATGCTGTGATGAAACTGGTAAAACCTCATGATCAGTTTTAGAGGAAGCAAAGACTGAGGGGCACCGTGAGGAACTGGTGTTTGGTAAAGCAGGGTGCTGTAGCAGAGCAGTATGAGGGCAGCATCTTTTTCACAGTTTGTCCAGTAGAGGTACAGAGACTTTCATATTCTATCACAATGACAGAGGTCCATTTTTTTTTCTTGGTTTTAAAAAAAAGGCAGACTGAGGTGGGCTTGCAGCTCTGAGTTACTGTAAAGACTTTGGTAATTCCAGTAGTGTCTTTTGGAAGAAGCTGCTCAGGACACATGGTGTTTTGTTGGATTAAGACTTCACTCCCAATTGTCCTGTGAAACCNCCAAACCCAAACCTCTTCTTTTTTTCCCTACAAAATGCCCAGTGTTGTGTGATTCAAAACGTGCAGTGAGAAAACCCGGCAGTTGTGTGTCATTATTTCCGTATGTGTGTGGTAGTGCATTGCTACATTTCTGGGAATGCAGAAAGAGATTGTTTTGTTG
>VZTM01005264.1:2133-15750 GCA_013400555.1 Jacana jacana | reverse complement strand
AATAAAAAACTTTTTTCTAATAGCTTTATAAATGGAATGGGAACTGAACAAGCAAGAGGCAACATGTGCTTTAAGCAGGTTGGGCAGTTGGGCACCACTTGTGAAAGCCATGTAAGGTACCCTGTAACAGGCCAATTTCTTTCTTTTCTGATTTAGTGGGAAAGTTTGGGTTCCTCCTTGTAGCATGAGTGGTATTATTGAAATAATGAAAGACTGCTAAGCTGGAAACAACAGAAAAAAAAGAGTGTGGATAAAATGCACAGTTCTCTTTCAAACACTGGGATGGCTGTAACAGAAGTGGTAGAAAAAGTAGAAATACAAAAAGAGAAAAATAACTGTGATACAGATGTTTACAGACCAATTCTATAGTCAGTCTAGTTTTGGTCCCCCTTCTTTCTCAGATCTCCGACAGTCTAATTTTTTAATGTGACAAGCACATTTGCACATCAAGGTAAAATGTTTGCTTTACACATTTAATTCACTATTATATTTTATTGATGTTCATGTTTTAGTGAAATTCTTAACATTATGTTAATGTGATCTTGGTAGAGTCTATCCTATAGAAGGAAGCGAAGACATATGTGAGTTGGATAGTTTTCTAGGATATTTATACTGGCTGCTTCTGGCAAAAATAATAATACCAACCCACCTTGGTGTTCTCAGAGAACAAAACTGTTGACTTTAAAAAGTGATATTTGATTCTGTTGCTAAACTGCCCAGCTAACTGCTCTCTAGAGTGGCCCTTCCCACACACTTGCTCAAAGAATATGTAATTATTTACATGAGCATGAGATTTGCTTTACTGTCTTCTGCTGAAATTATCTATCGGGGAACTGCCCTGATGAGTATTTCATAGGAAGTCAGTCTCCATGGTCAACATAGCCTTGGCTGGCTTTATAATCAAGTAATCAAACTTGATTTTAAAAATGACAGAGAACCCCTCCAGGACAGCCACTGTGCTGCAAAGCACTCCTTAGGGATATCAGAAAATGATGTTCAAGTCCCTGCTAGACATCAGTCAGGCCGATTGAAATGGTGTCTCCCACACTTTCAGGAAAGTGTTTTTGCTACTGTTATCTGAGTGTTCTTTTCAGTCTGTGGAAGGAAACTGGTATCCTGGAGGAGATGAATGGTTGACAGCCTTGTGCAGAAGGAGACAGCTTGCTGTCCAAAACTCACTGCCTGTGTTACACAGACTAGCCATGGACTAATTGCTCAAGTGCCATGGAAAGCATCATAAGCCTTTCTTTTTTCTTTTCTGTCCTAAAGGATTCTTTCTACAAATGTCTAGTTCGCACTGTGTGCAAGCCAAACTTCCTAACACAGAACTGGACAGTAACCAAAAGTCACACAGTGGAGTAGTGAGAAATCTTTGGAGCTCCTTTCTTACAGGACTGCTGTCAAGAAGAATAAAATACATACCTTTTTTTTTTTCTCACTCATCCATTCTGTTCACTTCTAAAAAGGTTAAGGCAGCTAAATGATATGGATAACCGCATCTGTACAGAACACCTTTTCTGTCTCCCTCTCTGGAGATATTCAAAACATGCCTGGACATTTTCCTGTGCAACCTGCTTTGCAAGGGGGGTTGGACAAGATGATGCCCAGCCTCGTATCACTCTGTGATTCTGAATGCTTTCTTTGCTACCAAATTTCACGTTGTCACAGATAAAAGTTGTGGACCTCAAAGTTAGAATCACCTGAGTAAAGAACATTAAATTCATTTATTTTTGTTGTTTCTCTTGCCTTGTGTTGCCAATAAATTAAATTAAGAAAAAAACAAACAAGGCTATTTTTCAAATATGACTTTTGTTTTTCAACTTCAGAAAGCATCCATAAAGAATTTCAGAAGGTGTATCAATATTACAGTCTAAGACTAGAACTTTGCTATCACTTAATTTTAGATCTGCCATAACTTAGAAGCACAGCATGAGGTTCGTGTTGTAGCAGTGTATCAGGAAGATTTGAACTAGGTTTTTCTGATACTCCAAGTAAGGGTTTCGATTGCATTTCAGTTAGTTAAAGCCTTGATCATTGCTTCAGGTGAGATGATTCCTTCAACAAGTTCGGTTTCTAAGCTTGCTGTAATGCATTGTATGTCTCCAGAGCCTCTTATTGAAAAAGCTATATTCACTGAGGTGAAATGGGTTTTGCTAATAGCAAACTTTCAAAACTGAACTCAGCTGGAGTATGCTATATATAATTGCAACTGTATTCTTCCTTTCAGTTTTCCGTATGGCAACAGAGACATACCTCATCACTATCACTGTAATTAAATCATTATAAATATACATTGATTATTCTGAAACCTGTGGTCTAATATAAAATCCCAGCATTACTCTGCTTGAAAACATCACTCTGACATATTACTTACTATTACAGTATTGTACTCTGGCAAGACAGTAATCTATTCAGTACAGTACTCTCAAGGGAATGGGTGAGAGAAGAGATACAAAACCAAAAACTTGGTATTGTATCCTCTAGTATTGATTTTATTAAAATGGTTTAGTGCTTTCTGTAAAGGGCTAAAATATTCCCCTGCTTTGTTTTGGCTGCAAGACTATTTTTCATCTATCTAAACTACTGAGGTTAAGCCTACAACAAAATTTATATAGAGCTTGCAATTCAACACTTTTGGTAGAGATTTCTGTGGGTTGACAGAAGCTGGGAGATGTAAAATGCATGGATATGAATAGAACCATAGAATAGTTTGGGTTGGAAGGGACCTTTTTAAGGGCCACCTAGTCCAACCCTCCTACAACAAGCAGGGACGCCTTCAGCTAGATCAGGTTGCTCAGAGTCCCGTCCAACCTAACCTTAGATATTTCCAGGGTTGGTGCATCTCCCACCTCTCTGGGCAACCTGTTCCAGTGTTTCACCACCACCGTCATCACAAAGTTCTTCCGTATATGTAGTCTGAATCTACCCTCTTTTAGTTTAAAACTGGTACCTCCCATTCTACTGCAACAGGCCCTGCTAAGAAAAAGTCTATTCTCATCTTTCCTGTAGGAAACAGTACTCCAGGTGAAGTCCCACCAGAGCAGAGGGGCAGAATCACCTCCTGCAACCTGCTGGCCACACTACTTTTGATGCAGCCAAGGGTACCATCGGCTCTCTGGGCTGTAAGTACACACTGTCGGCTCACATCCAGCTTCTCACCCCCTAGTACCTCCACCAAGTCCTTCTCCTCCGGGTTGCTCTCAATCCCTTCATCCCCAGCCTGCATTAATACTCAGGTTGCCCTGACCCAGGTGCAGGACCCTGCACTTAGTCATGTTGAACCTTATGCGGTTCACGCAGGCGGAACCACATGTGTTAGGATAACAGGAAGGATGTGGTCCACTGAAGCAGATATCCTAGGATGTTCAGTCTTGGAAATCTTCAGACATAGGAAGTCCACAGCTCTCTGGGGCAATGTGGTCTCTGTAGCTTTTTGGAAGGGCTGTATCCTAATTAAGAAGGTTTTCCTAATATCCAGCCTAAAAGTTCCAAACTAAAACTTGTGGCCATTGTCCTTCATTTTACCATCTGCCACTACTATGAAGTATTAATCATCTGCAGTTTCTATGAGTTAGATATTTGGGGCCAATCTGTGCTCCCTACAGACTTTTTTTCATGTTTGTCAACGGTTTCACCAGCTTCTGATCAAGCCTACATACAAATTTTACTATATTTATTTGGTAATCTGGACTCATAAAATTGGAATGACAACATTATAGGTAATTCATTGAACCATATCTGGTTACAATGCTGGCTTTGGTTTGCAGCAAAGTGCAGCGCTAGATTCTAAAATGAGTATTTCAAACCATATATTTTGCAGATCAGGAGAGGATGACTGATCTTTTTTATGCCTCTAAACAGTTTTGTTTTTTCACCTGTAATATACAACTCTATGGTGAGGGTTTGCTGATTTTGGTTTTGTTTAAATAAAAAAGTTAAATTCATTGCTAACCAGGTAATTCCACAGAAGTTGTATAATTATATGCTTTTAAAATTGTGCATTATTGTGCCTAAATGCCAGGACAAAAACTGCTTAAAATGCTCTTTATAACAAAACATGGTTATTTTCTGGTTTTAGCTGAGGGACAGGCAAAGACATACTAAAACACTAAAAGATGTAAGTCTAATGTAGCAAAACAGTTAAGTGTGACCTTAATTCTAATATTTACTTTAATTCATAGCAATGGCTAAAGGATACTTACATTTAGCCCTTTGATCCAGAGTACTTTTTTTTTTCAGTACATAATGTCTATTTAGAAGTGCTATTCTAGTGTTAACTTTGAATTTCTGACCTTTTAACTCACAGATCTCACTATTCAGCATTCATTTAATATCTGTAGTAATAATATCAGTATCATAATGCTAACTTAGAAGCTGATCGATACCGGACAATTCTGTTATGAACAGCTGCTTTTTCAATCAAGATACAGCATCCTTAACCAGATCATTTACCATTTTGATACTACTCCACATAACTGAAGATGGTGACCATCTTTGTAGCTGACAGTAGAAAGAGCAGGAACAAGAGTCAGAAGGGAACTAAACTGAAGCTTGAAACAACTGGGATTTACAGTATTTTAAGAATTATATTGACATTGTCCTTACATTAGTATGAATATTGAGACAAGTTAATTTAATACAGGAGAACTGCATTCATAGAACTGACCACTACATCTTATCTCCAGACTTTCTGGAACTCTGGATCCTCATTCAGACAAAGCCGACTGTCGCTTTCATCCTTTAAAGGTAAATTAATTGAATAACATATAAATAACCTGGAGTTCTTACGGGAAGAAATTATAAACTTGCTACTTTAGCATGGATAGGAAAACTTTTACTGCATTTTTTGTAGAAATGCAGTAAAAACTTTGTAAGAAAAAAATTAATCTAAATAAATGACTACTACCATCCCCATATACGACCAAGCAACCTGTTGGCTTGTTTTGCATGCTGCTGAGCCTCCCAGTGGTGATTTATATTTTAGGTCTGCTAAAGGCATGTAGTTTCTGAAACGTATTGAAATCCTTTAGGTTAAAGGGCGCTATATAAATCCAGTATGCTTTAAAATATTTTTCCCTGTCAATGAATGCACGTGTATTTTCAGACATCAAGCAGAGATTGCACTGGGAATTTTGCAATACTTGTGGGATATTGTCACTAGCATCACAGTGGTTATTGAATAGTATGCATATTAAGGAAGATAACTCAGACCAGAGGCGGCCTCAAAGTGAAATTCCAGTTGGTTCACTGCAGCTTTTTCTGGGAACAGGAGAGATCCCATTATTTTCATCTGTACTGTCATTTGCAATACGAGCGTACCTGTTAGTGAACCCTTCTAAAGCTGTTTATACTTACAGATTAAGATTCACCATCTATTTTCCTTTGCAGCCCATTTAGGAAGTATACGCTGCATGTGAAAGTCTTTATGCTTTTTATTGAACTATATGCATTTCCATTTCTTTTTTCTTTGGCTAAACGAATCATGTGTTGATAGCAGCTCCTATTGCAGTAGAAGAAGCAGCCACGCTCTTTGTTAAGTTCAGCCATAGGAGGATGAAGAGGAGAAGAAGAAAGGAATGATATAAAAGGTTTTGCTAAATATTTTCTAATAATTTCTATGCTTTATGAAAATTTTGCACCTCTTGAAAACCAAAGAAATGTCAATATATTCATTCCTGTCTTTATGTTTGCGAAGAAAATGCTAAACTTCAGCCAACAGATCTATTTTCTTTCTCTTCTTTCTCCCATGAAAATAAAATACATTATCTGTTCACCTTAAACAAGATATGTCTACCTCTCTGAGAAAGATGCCTAAGGAAATCTTCAGTTCCTAATCTAATTTTTCCCTTTTTTCCACGGCAGATAGGCACCTTCAAAAGTTATGAGAAAGTGCTTTGAAGTTATATTTTAAGACACATATTCAGCCATTGTGGGGATGTGAGCAGGCATCTGCAAGATTCTGCTTCCTGGAAACCCTTCAAAATTGCTGCCAGACCTTTGATCTGATCTGAAGACCTCAGTTTACCATGGGTTCTCAGACCATAACTACAACAGCTTTCTTTCTGTTAACTCATCACTGAGAATGGAAGTGCCTTTTATATAGTATCTTAATGCTGAAACTGTCTCCAAATACAAGAGCTGGATTCACATTACTCTTCTTAATCCTGTTTATCCCAACTGTCCAGAGAATTCTAATTATGACAAACTACAGCACAGAGGGGAGCATCCTGCCTTTAATTTTGCTGAAGTTATTCCATTTGACTTAGAATTCAAGACTTGTCATGCAAAGATTACCAGTGTTAGTTTAGCTGTGTAACCAGTAACATCTTGAAAGCTAGTCCTTGTTTGAATGATACATTATCTATTCACATAATGTCACCTTCATGCAAAAATTACATGACGTTATTGAACTTAGGTCTCTCTCAAGTGAAAACTTTAACATGAGGCAGGAGTTATGCCTGAAAGTGGCACCATCCAATTTGTGCAGATTACACAGCTGGCATTCGGGCATTCTAGAATTCAGGATTACACCACCAGTTTATCCTCTCCTTGAGGTGTTAATTAATTTACAATATCTTTCTAGTTATCACTGATTCATGATTTCCCTGTTAGGCTATGATTTTTTATGAAGACAGAAAGACAAAAAAATCCTGATGTCATCCTATACTAAACCTTAAGATGAACTGTGCCAGACTTGCCTTATCATACTCCCTTAAAGTTCCTAGGAAGCAGCCTAGCCAATTTTTTGTCATCGTTTTTTCACTGGAGATGCCATTATTCTAGATCACAGTACTAGATCTGTAGAGAATCCCTTGAGGTTATGAACTGGGAGTAAGAATCTATACTCATGCACTGACTGCATATTTTTAGGCAGGGATAGATAAAACCAACTGTTTTATAGATAAACCTTTAAATTTATTTCATACAAAACAAGCTTTACAGCTTCAACCACATAAGTTATCTTTAATTTAAGTTTTTATATTTCATATTTCTTTTTTTATATTTCACTGAAATGTATTGTTGTCTCTGTTACTAAATTCTGAACTGCCACCACCAGCATGGCAGTCTTAATTTTATCCATCAGCAGTATAAGAGAGACATACACTTCAAAAAAGGAGGACAAATACTTTGCAGAGTTAAGGCTTCAAGAAGACAAATGCAATTAGTTTTTTACTCTCACTGCTCAATTTGCAACCTGGAGGACTGACAAGTCAGTCATTGACGAGTGTGTCAACACACGTATCTCATCTTTTATTGTAGCATCATCCTGCAGTTTTTACATTCTCACAAGTGGACCTGCTACTGAAACTTATCATTAGATGAGAATTTTGATGATTGAATAACAGTAGTTTGATTCCAGAGTTTTATATGTAATTGGTTAGTTTTTCTGTAAATCTTTACGCAATGCCAAATTGCCAGCATTCAGTATTTGTAGCATAGGGTTTCTTTTTTGGGTGCCTTTATTTTTTCTGAAAATAATGTGTTCTCAACATCTGTATCTTAGCTTTTGGAATTAGAGAGGTCTCTAAATTCAGATAACACAAAGTCAGATCCCTTCCCACATATTGACAAGATAAATTATGAATTATTTAGAAATTTTTCTTTGTGTTTTTTTTTTTTTTTTTTTTTAATCTTTTGTATAGAATACTAACAAGATTAAACAGAACTGACTTCCTGGGGCTTTCTGAAGACTATGAGAGTGTTTAAACTTACACTGCCTCCAATGGGCCAAGCTCCCTTCCTCTAAAATCTATCCTGGTATAAGAATGCGAGGCCACCTTATGGGTGTAGCTGAAAGCTTCCTTACTGAGGCTAATTGAGGCACCTTTATGAGGTCAGAGAAAAAGCATTTTGTTCATTGAAGAAATGGGGCCTTCTGGCAGCACTGATAGCACTGACACTGTAGTCACTGGCATAGAAGTTGAATGTCTGTTTAAGCACACACAGGCAAGTGCTCAAACTTTAAATCAAATGGGTGTAAAAATCCTCACCAAATACGCTATATTTGTAGAATGGAGACCCAACAGAGTATTTTTCATTTTCTTAATGCAGGTTCAGAATCGGAAACTCCCAGATTTTAATCCCAGTTTTGAACTCGTATTGTGTGTGTGATCATCACCAGCTACTCATACTGCCTACTGTACTTAAATTCTCATTTGCTAAAAGGGGGCATGTCAGAAGGTTATTTAATGAAGAGAATTTTACATCTGAATCAATTGCCTCTGGAGCAACATATTGAGGGAAGACACATTGAGAGATTATCGTGTCACAGAGCAACAGTGCACATTTTAAATTCATTAGCAGTCCAGGCAGTGCCTGGTGGCCCCTAGCTCCCCACATTTCCCAAGACAGCGCTGAACACCGATCCCCACCCACTGCTTCCCCGTGAAGTTTGGTTTCTCTCTAATACTGGGACCATCCAGCCAGTCTGTGCAGCAGCAGGAAGGGAGGACAGAGGCAGCATACTTGGAGTGCAAGTAACTTTGGCCAGTACCTGCTTTTCTCCCTGACAATATTGCCTCTGCTGTGAGGAATTAGTTTCCTCAGACAGTCCTATCAGGACTGCAAGGTTCTGGGGCCTGAAATGGAGTGTTCGGCCTTGCCTAGACTCAGACTATTGTTTTGTAATAAAAGTTATAAATTGAACTTCAGCAAACAGTCTTAGTAAATAAATGGTCCAGCTGATGCTATAGTCTTTGAGTAGACGAGGCCTTATAGTTTCTGCCTGGAGAATGTCAGCTAACACATAACTTGAGGTCTGCACCACTGACATTCTGCACCTTTATTCCTATTTTACTCAGTCTTTTAATCTGCAGACTACTGTTCCCATTTGTGTTGGCCTATGCCTAGGAAAGCATTTTCATTACTGAATAGGGGAGGCATGGGAATTCAGATGCCTTCTTCAGAACATAACAAGATTATAAGAGGAGTCATGAGACTGTTACCTCTGTTCATTGTTTGCATTAATTTAGACTTAGTAACGATGAAAATCCCTTTTCCCTGTTCAGTTACTGGATTCTTAAGGCTGTCAGCTTGTCCTGGTTCGAAACAAAATTTCAGTAAAATCCTCCTCGAAAGACTGCAAGACATGTTCCTAAGCCAACTATTGTCATTAAATATTTAGTAAGAAGATTCAGTTTAAAACACCGTGAGTTGGCCACCACTTCATTTAATTAACATTGATTCCGAAAGCACAATATAAATGTTAGTGCTTATTTTAATCACTCTTTCTTTATATTCCAGTTGCAATGATTCTAAAGCTTATATGATTATAATCATCATGCTCAAAGTAAAAGGATTTTTCCCATGCCTTCCATTCCTTAAATTGTTTTTAGATTTCCCAAGGGGCACATATTGTGTAAGATTATGATGATAAAGATTTTAAGGCAATTATGTTTCTTTCATTGGAAGCTGAAGTTAATGTTTTTGAAGGTTGCATTCCCAAGAGCCCTGCTACAAACAGAAGCCATAATGCCCCTCCTTTACATCTAAGTCGACCAATTGTCAAAAACAAGGCAGAAAGGCTTGCCTATCTTTGTGAACCACAAGTCAATTTTTCACTTAATATATCTGCTTTTGGTTGAGTAGAAGATGTCTATAACAGAACATTAACAAACACTGTAATTTGCTGGGGTCAGCCAGGTCTGTAGCTTTGTGACTCTGAGCCCTCTTAAATTATGCTATCAGCTTTCAAAACCTTATTAGGTTTAACCCATTTCGGCGCCACTGGCTTCTCGGAATCACCAATACACCTCTAATCAGAAAACCGCAGAGAAGCCAATCTGCTGCTATCAGAAACCTCAGTACAATTTTGTGTATTAATATTTCAGAAAGCGTGTAGGAACACATGCTCCCTGCTGAGCATTACAACCAGGCACGCTACAGTAACAGCGGAGACTGATGGCCAGTAAACCCGGCCAGAGAAACGCACTGCTGTCTCTTGTCTGGCTGTGGAATTGGTAACCAAAGAAGGGAAAATGAAACCGGTTACTTGGCTTGCAATTAATGAATTCCCATAACTGTCAAGTGAGACGACACACAGAAGTTACATCTCTTACAGGAATAGAAAATACCTAAAACAACGTCTAAGGGCGATTTTTTTTTTGCGCCATTACCCTATGTCTGATGTTACAAAGCTTTTGTTTTCCCTTTCTTTCCTCACCTTTGGTGAAGACACTCCGGCAGTGTTTCTGAAGCACTTCTCGGCCATAAGGGGCTGTGCATCCTCAGCGGGGACCAGGCTCTTACCGGGCTGAACATGTCAGCCAATGGAAAGGAAAAACAGAGAACGGTTTTCCAGTGGCGACATCTGGCTTTCCAGGCGGTCGAGTCCTGGGCCTGGGCCTTCCCCAAGCAGGCCGGGGCCCAGGGGCAGGCCCAGGGAGGGGCGGGGGATGAGGCCCACCCTCCAACTTCATTAAAGGCGGCAGCCACAGACCTGAGGTGGTGTTTGTAGCTACAGCGTTTCCCGTTTCTCTTTTCCCTCAGGCTTTAACCGTCGTGGGGGTGGGTAGGAGCCGCTTTGGCGCCGCAAGGGGTGAGATCAGGTACGGCTCGGCACTTTCCCACGCTTCGGAGGAGACAGAAACGCCGCCAGCTCCGGGCTTGCAGGCAGTGTGCTTTTTTTATTATTATTTTTTTTCTTCTCACTTTGGTCACTTTTTGTGTCATGGGGGTGCGGTCAGAACTGCCTCTCCCTCCCCTCCGCTCTCGGGGCCCTGCGGCGGGAAGGCCCTTGTCCCGGTACTCCTTCGAGGAGCAACGGCGGCATTAAATCGACTGCTTCCAAAATTTCAGCTCTGTTAAAATAAAACGAGAGCCACTGGGGAAGATGACTGTTGTGGGAAGAATTGAGCCTTACCTGTATTAAAAACAAAACAACCTAACAACTGCATAGAATACTTAAAACCAGCATTTCACTGACCCTTGTGGTACTTGGTGAGGTGTCTTTCTTGTGGTGCCGTTGATTGAAAGACCGTATCACCTTTTATTTGATCTGTCTTTAACTTGCTTGAAAATCATCTCTCTGGATGCTTCTAAAGTGAAAAGTAAATTTACAAATGGCAAAAATATTCTTTCACTGGAATAAAAAATACATATGCACAGGTAATTTGGAGGGCCTGTATAATGCTTCAGTGTTTAGTTGACTCTCATGTCTACCACTTTTTTTTTGCACAAGACTATAGAAGTTAATAATTTGTGTGGTTGGTAGGAAATCTGCTTAAGGGGCCCTTCAGGACTGTCTCATCTCTTTTGATTTTAATTTACTTTTTTTTTAAGTTCCTCCAGGCTAGTGCACAGAATGTGCTTTTGTTCTTTGGGACTTTTATAGATAAACTACGAAGAGCAAATATCTGAATTTTAGATAGAAGCATACCCACTGGACTTCATAGGTTATGGAGACATACAGACCCCCCTAAAATAGTAAAGCTACTGTTCATACCAAGAGTTACCCTGACTCCAGGGAATCTGAATTTGAGATGTGGCCAAAAGTCACTAAAGCTTATGAATCCAACAAAGTTATACATTTATTTTTTTAACTTTTCCCTATGTTAATGCTAGTTATATTTCAAAGGAATTGTCCTGGGCGGATCAGACATACATATGGTATTGTAAGAGCAAAGCTTGATGGTGCTTGGTACCATCATACTTTTAAAGTATCTGCTGGAGCAGGTGGTATCCAACCCTATCAAAACCTAGATTTTTATTTTTTTAATGTTAGTATTCATCTAGATCCGTGTTTCAGACATACTCTTCTCACCAAAAAAAAAAGTCCTTCATGCTTTCACGTTCTGTTTTACCACTGCCTTTTCACAAAGATATTTCGTGGTGTGTGTGCTCACTGACTTAAATCTTTTCTGCTTTGTATGACATAATAATAATATTAGTAAGAGACGGTAAAATAGCTGGGAAGTGGAACTATTCATGCAGGATGTGAGAGATCTCAGATCTAGATCTCAGTTATATCTCTTTGTAAAGTTGTGTAACATGTTTTAAGCCGTTAAAAAAAGGTAGTATTTGCTCTTCTCTGCTTTTAAAAGCAAGTGACTATTGGGTGATCTCAGCAGACAAAACCCCCTTCAGAACTACACTAAGTTAAATTGATCGATTTTATCAATTGATACATCTCGTGGGAATTTTTAGATCCCTTTTTACCTTCTGTCTAGTATTTTAATCAAGAAAGACATTTCATTTCAGTTCTTAGAGTTAAGCACTGTCTTCTTAGCGAGGCATTTGATAACTCATGCATGTTCTGTATGCTCTCAAAGCACTACCAGCAACTCCCAGTTTGTGTCAACCAGTTCTTTGCATATCCTAGAATGACATCCAAGATCAGATTGCTTGAAAATGTATTCTTGCAATCTAATTTACTTAGTAGTTTTCAGAGTTATTGATAATTTTAGGACTCTGGAAATTCACTAGTGCCTAAACAGGTCATTTAAGAAAGACATGGAAGGAAAACAGGGACATTGAAGACTATAAACATTAGAATAAATTGTATCATATGCTCTTCTGCCCTGTGTGCACATAGGTGAAATGGTTGCTATTGAGTCTGAGCAAAACTGGGTTTCTCCATTTCTGCTCAAAGACCAGAAGATACAAAAAGTATATTAATGCACATGTAGCATACTTACACCAAGTTTTGTTCTATACTACCCATGATTCAATATTTATCTATATTTATATTATAACTTTTCTTCATCTGAGAAAAGGAAGTTATAAAACTTAAACTTTCTGCAAAGAATTTTGAAGATGATGGCTCAAGATTTAATATTTATTTTATTTTTATTGATCCATTCAGCACTTAGTAGCTAAATAAGCTAAAGAAGGAAGCTTTTAGGCACTAGTTCATAATGTCAAAATACAAAACCAATGCAAAACTTCTCATAAAGAGTGGCAGCACCAGGAAGAAAAAAGCAACTTAAATACTTAAAAAAGTGTATTTGCTTAAAAAGCAACTTTAAATACTTAAATCAACATTTTTTTTTAAGAAATATTGCTAAACAAGTCAGGTAACTTTCTGTAAATACAACGAGAAACTCAACAAAGGGAACCTATTTTTAATACTTAGGAATTTGGATTTTTTTTTTCATATTGCTATAGCACAATTAAAATGTAGAGTTGTATCTAGTTGGAACAGTAAGATCCTGTATGGGAAAGAGAATGTTAATCTTTAATTCCACAATTATTCCACTGCATTATAAGATAGCCATCTTAATGTGAATCTGACAAGAGATAAAGCTGTCTTACGGTATTGGGGTTTTTGTTTGTTTGTTTGTTTTGTTTTGTTCTCNAGGTTGGATCATAGAAATTCTCAAGCACACAAGGAACATTACTAGCTATGATTATAATCATGGAACTCATTTCTTGTGTGACTAATCCTAATACAAGCAAGTAAAGCATTTTTTAATTTTTTATTTTATTTTTTTTAAACCCACCTAAGCACCCTGATCCCATTTTATGTAGTGGCACTGTTGGCATGAATATGGATTAAAAGATCAGGGAAATGATGAAATGTATGAAGTCTTTCATACCCGTTTTCTGGACATGGCTCTACATGTCAAATTAATATCTTCAGAGAAATCCATGTTTATTTCTAATCTGATCAGTGTAACT
>VZTM01005263.1:103359-128978 GCA_013400555.1 Jacana jacana | reverse complement strand
TGGCTTGTACTTTTTTTTTTTTTGGGGGGGGGGGGGAGTCATATGGGAAGAGGGGAGTCTTTTAGTGTTGTCATTGGAACAATTGAGTTGTTGATGGTCCACAGTACTGCACATACTGCAACTGCAAAATAGTTGGCTGAACTGCTAAATTACTACTTCCGAATATTGTTCATTCTTTGAAAAGTATATTTTTTGACACCCGTGTTCTTAAACTTTTGAATGAAATAATACAAATATTGTTGGACTTGGTGTAGACTTTTGGTTTTCCAGCTGTGTTTGGATCTACATGTAGCTTTCAGGTTGTATGCTAAATATTAGCTCAGGGTCTGTTGCTTGAGCATTATATATAGCATATAATAATGTTATATTACAGCACTGTAAATTTTAACAATATAACTGGGTACTTAACGTGTATTAAGTTTATAAGAAACTTCAGAAACTACAGTCATACTCTAATATAGCTAGCTATATTATTTTTTTTTTCTAGCATTGGAACATTTAAAAAAAGCATTAATATTCAGCAGTGTTTAAATACAAAGGAAAATATCGATTACAGTTTGGAAACCTGTGATGAGTTATGGAGTAAAACTATATATTTTCATCATTTACTCTTTAAAAATTAATCTGTTCATTTTATGTCTGTTTTATAAAAACCTGTGTTGTTCAAGCTGTGTGGATGAGTAAGATGAGCCCTTGGTTGTTTTCTGTTGGAGCTGTAACTTTGGAAAATACATTAATTGCAGGGTCTTGTGGAGTTGCCTCTTAACGTGAACTCAAAGTACCATAAAATTTTCATCATCTACTATAAGGAATATTTTTGAAATAATTGGAAGAATATGTAGAAGGAGATGAAGCATCAACATGAGCAGTGGTTCCAGAATCAAACCTTCTTGGCATTGGCTATGGTAGCTCTGGTATTGAAAATGTGAATTTGAATAGTCTTTGTGTGCATTATTTAGGTGCACTCTCAAATTTACTACCATTCCTAATCAATCATAGAAAAAATAAACTAAAAATTGAGGGGTTTAGTATCAGATTAATGTTTTGCTCCTTTACATCCTTTTATTTTGGTCTTTGTCTAATAGTGATAACTTTCAGTTATTAATAGTGATAGTGATTAATAGTGATAGCTTTCAGTGCTTTGTAACTGTGTAGTGTGTGTCTGTCCATCCCCTCCCAAAAACTCATGTAAGTTTCTTTGTGACCTGGGAGTACCAATCCATCTTGCTACTGCTTTCTCTTTCTCCAGGTTCTTCCTCAACACTGTCACCTACTTTGTCTTCAGAAAAAAAAAATCACCCTGCAGTTGTTTTTCTTTCATATAATAGTCCAACAGAATCACATTTTCTGTTTAAAAGAACAGAAAAGAAAAAAATATCCTTTTCTTTGGCAGTGTAGTGGGGGTTTTTGTTTGTATTTTTTGTTTGGCCTTTTTTTTTTAAATTCTGTTTTCATCCAGCACTCCCACGCATGGCATTCTAAAACACTTGTTGACTTCTCCAGGTAAATGAGAGTCACCCGGTCTTGTGCTCTTGTCAGTAAAAGGATGACTTGCTTTTCCAGGTCATCTTTCCTTTCCAGTTGGACATTGCACATACTTTGCATTCAGAGTATGAAGAGATAAAGCCTTCAGCAGAGGTAAAGCACTGAGGTACCACAAAGGTGGTACTAGTTTACTAGTAATTGGGTAACTAGCGTGTTTCATCTGTCTTTTCATATGTGTTCCATAATTTGCTGGTTTTGTGAGGTTTGTAGAGCCAGCAGTCTTCCAGCCTTCTGCATCACGAGACAGGAGAGCAGACTTCAGGCGGTTCTGTGTCATGGAGGCAATCTCTGACTGGGTGACCTCTGTGTGAGGCTATAGGTCCTGTTCTTGGGGCAGCTGCAGTCTACCACTGCTGTGAAGCGTTGATTTTTAGAAGTAGGCAGCTGCTTGTGCAGAGAGGGCAGGGGTGGTAAGAACATGCTCAGGCAGTTCTTCAACAACTGCCTTGGCTTCCTTCTGGCTTCTGGGTACAATTCAAGGTTTTGGCCTTGATTGCTTTGAAGCCTAATGTGACTTGAGGTCTGTCTGAGAGGCTGCCTGCTTTTTTGATCCAACATAGCAATTAATGTCAACCAGGATGCTTGACCTAGATCATCCTAGTTTTTAATGTCAAGTAGCCATTGGCAGGAAGTCCTTCGAGAAGGACTTCTGACTGTGGAATGTGTTCCCAACCTGGTCCAGTGGAGTCAGCTTGCTGTATGGGCTCCGAGCCAGTCTGATCTTATTTCCTTGCCTATGGAGATGAGGAATTGTTCAGTGCCTCTGCTGTTCTCTTTTAACCCCTGAAGGAGGCAGGTTAATGTGGGTTTTAATCAGTACACTAAGATTTTCCACTTGAGCCATGTGGGAAGACAGGTGAAGTATATTTTAAAGAAAAAATAGCGTATGTGCCTTTATACATAAAAGGGCTTTTTTTCCTGAGAGAATTTAATGGAACGTTTTGCATGAAATGAAAGTAAAAGACACTTTCTCACATAGGCTGGTTTGAAAGTATGGCAAGTTAAATTTAGATAAGTGCTATTTTCTTTCAGCTTTGTGGAAGACTCTACAGTTCACTGCCAGGCACAGAAAGCTTCCTTCCTGCTGGGAAAGATTTGTCAAACCATTAATACCATCACCAAGTTCTTTAAGCTTAAAGTACCTTCCCCAAGCCTCACAGCTGAATAGATGCTAATAGGGCCTTACCCATTGAGAAGATATTTGATGCTTTTTTTCCTAGCCATGCCATTTATGATTATGTTGGTCATCTCAGCAAAGAAAAACTTAAAATGCTCGGGAGCAGAAGTAGTTTTGAGAAAGAAGGGTTTTGTCTGGAGTGCTTCATGACAACTGTACACCAAAGCTGGAGTGAACTGCTGGAGTATAAATACAGTCATAACTTTGGCCTGGGAAAACTCTGTTCTTTGACAACTGCTGTGAGATGTCTGAGTGTTTATTGGCAAATGCCCAACAGCTAACCGAGATGACTATGATCGTAGAAAGGATAACCTTGGCAATTCCGAGTGCAAAAACAGGCTGAACAGAGAATGGCTGGAGAACAGCCATGAGGAGAAGGACTTGAGGGTGGTGGTTGACGAGAAGCTCAACATGAGCTGGCGGTGTGCTTTCATCCCAGAAAACCAACCGCATCTTGGACTGCATCAGAAGTGGGGCCAGCAGGTCACGGGAGGTGATTCTGCTCTTCTCTGGTGATACCTCACCTGGAGTACTATGTCTAGCTCTGCAGTCCTCAGCACAGGAAGGACATGGACCCATTAGAATGGGTCCAGAGGAGGGCCACAAAGACAATCAGAGGGCTGGAGCACCTCTCCTATGAAGACAGCTTCAGAGTGTTCGGGTTGTTCACCCTGTAGAAAAGGCTTCGGGGAGACTTTATAGCAGCCTTCCAGTACCTAGAAGGGGCCTATAGGAAAGACAAGGAGGGACCCTTTACCAGGGAGTGTAGTGATAGGATGAATTTTTAACTGAAAGAGGGGAGTTGTAGATCAGATATGAAGAAGAAATTCTTTCCTGTGAGGGAGACACTGGAATGAGTTGCCCAGAGAAAGAGGCTCCACCCCTGGAAGTGTTCAAGACTAGGCTTGGTGTATTGGAAGATGTCCCTGCCCATGGCAGAGGGATTGGAACTAGATCATCTTTAATGTCGCTTCTATCTAAAGCCCTAAACACCAGTTCAGGGAGCCAGACCAATTTTTAACAATACAGCTGTATCATACCTCTTGGTCAAGGGAGACACGGCCTGGTGCTACAAGCTGAGGGAGTTCTTCTTTGGGCAGAATAGAAAAAGTCTACCTACCTTATTTTCCTGAACGCATTCTAAACTTTTTCCAGTCAGTCTGGCTTCTGGAGATCTTAGGGAAGAAAGGAAAGGAATTATAGAACTTAGAAATAAGGAAAAAAATTACTTGTTTCTGGAAAAGGTTAGGAAATAAAATGGAAGTACAGTAAGAGAACTTGAGAATATGTAGAATTTTAGTTACTTACTTTCCAATAAAAATGAGGACTCTAAGGAGAAAGAAGAGGTAACAGATGATAAAACCTGATTGGGTAACTTGATTCAAAGTCAACTGAAGATTCACTGGTTTCAGCAGATTTTTGGATAATACTTTTTTTTCTTTTTTTTTTTTCAGTAGTGTAGAACAAAAGAAAAAGGCTTAAGAAATTGAAAACTTAAAGGAAATAAACTAGAAGAGAATATATAGGTCACACCTAAAGGGAAAGATCTGCTGTTAAGGCTTTTTGAAGACTGGTAAAGAAGAAAGGGAAGTTTCTATGCTAATGAGAAGAGTTACTACTGAGGGTAAGACAATTCTTGTGCCATCTGAGGGGAAAAGTACTGAAGGAATAAGTGCAAGCTGCTGAATATGTTGAAATAAACATGCTAATTGGTGTCCTGTAACTAAAAGCAGTTATGTGAATGACTGGGGTTACCTACTAGCAGGCATCCACTGTACTGAGTAGGAGACTCTTGAGAACTTACAGGACCAGTTTTTAGTTAGGCATTCTTAAATGGAGGGGATTAAGATGGTGCTAGAACGTAGTGTGGGATTTTTCTCACCTATATGATAGAGGCCTATCTCTTGAGTGGAAGGTGAGGGGAAGAGCCTGTACATGTTTAGCAAAGGGAAGCAGGAACCCTGTAGAACTCTTACTAGGTAGGGGACAAAAAGGCATTTAGGATGTGATTCACTTGACCTCCTTTAGACTTGCTATAGGAGGAGTTCAGTAGAAGAGCCTAGTTCTTCCCATGGGCTGTAAATGGAGACTAACATGACCTGTTCAGATACAGACACCTACACTGTAAACATCTTTATTTGGTCAAGTGAATTCTGCTTTGGCATCCACATCTAAGAATGGAAAGAGAAGGTTGCTCTGTAATTATGGCTTGAGGTTAAGTGTCAGATGCCCTCCATCCTAGTTGAGTAAAGACTTAAAACACCTATTCGAAATGAAGCTAGCATTCCAGGGCCTCCAGAGATCTGCTGAGGTAGGGCTAAGGATTTATGCTGAAGTGTTGCAAGGGTATCACCTTTCTGCCACATCTCTACATACCCTCCACCCAGGGAAACGTATCAGGGAAGTGGAAGCAAACCTGCTGTGAGTGCTTGCTCCTCTTGTGGTGTACATGGACACGAGTGCCGTATTGAGATACAAGGCTGCGTCCTGCAGCATCACTGGCAAGAAGCAAGTGTATGTATGGTTCTTGTAGCTCTGGAGAAGGAAGCATATTCAAATAGCTGGAAGTAGTAGCTGGTTGAATTGCCCCCATCTAGCAGTGATTGATTTGCAGGTGAGCCTACATAGACATGACAAGTGGTCAGATGGTGAGCTCCATAGGGATGCTACTACTGGACAGCAGAGTGTACATCCTGGTGACAGGCTTGGTGCTTACCTGTAAATCACCTAGCACATGTTTGGTGGGCCATGAAAAGCAAATGATTTATTGAAGCAGGTTCGTTGGTGAAATTGTAGTGTTGTGCTGTATTGTTAAACAGGGCCACATGAAACAGAAGACCTCATGTTTTCTTATCATTAAAAGTCAGGAATTTTAATCTTTTGTACTGTAAGTAAAATGCAGATGTTACCATTCTCTTACCTGTTTGTATCCATACAAATCTGCTTTAATTACTCCCAGACTTTGATAATTTTTTTTGCTTATTCTTCACAATTCCAAAATAAATAAATGTTATTTTTATTTTACTTCCAAATGCAATTTATTTTTTTCTTCTCATTTTTTCTCCTGTTTATTTGTAATACCAGCATATTATATGGTGACTGCAGTGTTTTTTCTCTGGGTACTCTGTATAATGATGTCTCTGGAACTGATTTTTTTAAAAAGCAAAACAGAAAAGCTTTAATAACCTGTTATTGTGAAATGTGTTCAAGGAAACTTGTTCAGGAAATTTTTGGTAGTGATGCTAATAAAAACATCTGTTTTGATTTAAGTTGTATTACAATTCAAGACTAATACTTTTCTAAGAAAATGAGGAGTGTTGAATTTAGTGTTATGACTATTCTGAATTATTTAATAAAAAATATTTCAGAAAGGTAGCCTCACTGAGAGTCTCTCTTTAAAAAGAAAGGATAAACAGATAATTCTCATTGTTGCACCTATTTTCTTAAAGTCCTCATTGTCTCTGTGCAGGCTCATTTTATAATTATGCATCTGGTAATGAAAATAATAATTAAATTCTTTCACCATGAAACTCTGATTGGGGGGAGGGCGGGGGCGGAGAAAGCTCAAGTACTACAAGCAGCCAGATTCATACCCAGTAAAGCTAGTTAGTTGAATAGCAAGGCTGATTTTTTCACCTGGTGTATTTTAAAGCCTAAAGTTATATTTTTAAAGTGGTGGTTCTCTTTTTCTAATTGGCACTTCATAGTTGGAAACACTTCCCGCCACCCCCCCTCTTCTCCTGCTACCCCTCTATGTCTTCTCTCCATCCTCATATCTGTGTTCTGACCCTCAGCTACTGAGAAATTAGTCTTGTACCAGGGCTGTGAGGGACACACTGGCTTGGAAGTGTGTGACAAAGATGCTACTGAGGAGGTTGGAGAGGTCTGAAAGGAGGTGGCTCTGTTGGCACACGAAGTGCACCGGGGTGAGGAGCCATGCTGGATGACGAGACCTTAATAAAGTCTTTCAATCCTGGGGAACACAAAGATGTAATCTAGAGGGGAGTAGCAAAACCCTACTGATGTGGATTAAGATACAGCTATTTGGGTGGGTACGTGATTGAAATATAAGAAATAATGCAACGGTTGTGTTGCAACATGGCTGACTAAAAGTATTTGGATTAAATCTGATTTAGCTCTTAATCTCCTTGCTTTCCTGCTTTTCATTTTATTATTGCTTATTTTACTTATTTGTTTGGGATGATGTGCTTTCTTCATGGTTTGTTGTCTGGTGGGGTCTTTTTGGTGTTTTGTTTTGTTTTTCTGCATCCTTGCATTTTCTATTATTTTTTTTCCTGCGTTTATGCTACTTGGCCCAACAAGTATCCCCGAGCACTGTTTGCTTTCCTGTATATCTTCTGCATCTCTTCCAAGGCATATTCAAGCAGGTCTACTGTTCAGTTAGGTCTTGAAAATAAGAAGAGTAGCATCAAATGCTTTGAGAGCTTAGGACAAACTTCTGACAGTGCCCAAGCTCAGCGTAGCCCCAGAGGTCTGTATTCAGGTCATCTTGCAGGCACAGATTAAAGCCGAAATAGTTTCACAGCCTGGGACTGCGTAATGATTCCCCTTGTGCAACTGAGGGGAGGAAAATGAGGTGGGAAAGACGTCAGGTCTGGCTGGGTGTGCAGGTTTCAGCTTGGGGCAGCTGTAGTACCAGGGAGCATCCTTTTCAGGATCCCTTTCAGTTGTATCTGAGGCTCGTGGTGGCCCAAATCTGTATAAAATGTGGTTTTTGGAAAGGCTGATTCAATCCGTGCATGAGTGCTGAACATCTGGTATGGCGTCAGGTTTTTTGTAGTGTTTTATTAAAATGGATATGCAACCTACTTTTTTAATATAGGCAAATGCCACACAGTGTTAAAGACCTAACAAATGCACTAAAATCATGGCATGTAATGTTTAGACTGGCCTTGCATGAACAAAAGGTGAAGTGGCTGATTTGAAGCTGCTGCTCCATTGTTAATTTAAAAATTAATTTTGGCTATTCTTGAACTCATTTAGATTTTCTGCTTCAGTAACCACCTATAGTAGTTCCCTCCACCTCCCTTAGCATTAAATACTTCTGTGGGACCTATCTGTTTGTATTTGCAGTCAGTTGATTTCTGTAATTCTGATAATCTTTAAATAATCTCAGAATCTTTTATTTCCTGGTGAGAAATCAACTTTGATCCTTAAAACTTTATTACAAATGTCTGAGTTTGTGTATCACTTTTTTTTTTCTTTTGATATATGCATCCTCTTTTAGATCAAAAATGAGAATCAACAATTTTTATTTTGCTTGCCTGCAGCAGCTCAATCCTTCAGATACCTTTAGTGCAAAGTAGTTAAAATATATTCACTCCCTGCTCCCAGATTAGGTTTTCCCAGAAACTTAAGAAACTTTGGTGATGAAAAGCCAAGTTTTGGTGTGGCAAAATCTGGGTTTTTTGTGAGGATTTGCAACTATGTATGCCCATGGCAAAAGCTTTGATATGTGAGACAGAACTTGATGGGAAACTGTAATTTTGCAGTTTCATTCCTGCTTTTCTCTTTGACTGTTACAAGAGAAGAGAGTAACTCAGGTGCTCAGCTGTCCTGGTGGCTGCTCTGGAGGGGTGGCCCAGCAGAGTCCAGGTCTCGGCTCTTACCTGCCAGCCTCTATGGGAAACAACTTCATCATCCTACGTAGCTTCTCCCTCCAGGGAACAACTTCTTCACTTCTCAGGGGAACAGCGGTGTTCAGCCTCTTAAGCTTCCCGGCTCAGTCACAGACATCACACCAGGAGAACAGGAGTGTTCTGGCCCAAAAGCATCCCTATGGGAAACAACTAAAACAATTCTGCATCTTTCTCTGTAGAAAGTCATCATATAGGCATCGAGCTACACACTGCCAAGAACTTCTGAGAGTGTGCAGTAGAAGTCTATTCGGTGTTCTTTGTTTACATCCACAGAACTGAAGTTGTGTGTTATACCTGATTAATGGGAGAAAATTGTTCAAGGGAACATTAGAAGTTCAGCAGGTTGTACACCTTACTTGATAAAAGTTTTAAATTGTTTTAAAAAGAGATTAGGAATGTTTTGTCCTACTTTTTTTTTTTTTTTTTAATTAGTCAACATATTAGGGGTAGAAGGCAGGAACGAAGAACAAGGTTGGAGGGTGTAAATGCCACGTGCAGCTGATGGAGGAAAGAGCTCACTCACTTCTACTATAGAACCATAGACGTAGACACAGAAACCAGAGTTTAAATCAGTGTCCAGGTTTGTACTGTGCTTTTAGTGAACCCATGCTCACTACTACTTGGAAATGGAAACTCTTAACTACTCTGGTGGAGGAGCTCTACTGTGTAAGTACAGAAGAGAACTGTTTGGAGGTTTTGGCCTTTTCCTACCTTTTCTCTTGTGGAAGTTGGTAGTATGGTGTGGTGTATATAACCAGTGTTTCTCTGTTGGTGAATTGCCTGACAAATTTGGTGGCCTTTTATGATACTGACACACACTGCCTACTGCATCCTGGGCTGCATCAAAAGAAGCACGGCCAGCAGGTCATGGGAGGTGATTCTACCCCTCTACTCTGCACTTGTGAGACCCCACCTGGTGTGTCCAGCTCTGGAGTCCTCAACATAGAAAAGACATGGAACTGTTGGAATGGGTCCAGCGGAGGGCCACCAAGATGATCAGAGGGATGGAGCACCTCTCCTGTGAAGACTGGCTGAGGGAGCTGGGCTTGTTTAGCCTGGAGAAGAGAAGGCTCCAGGGAGACCTTATTGTAGCCTTCCAGTATCTACAAGATAGCTGGAGAGGGGCTCTTTGTCAGGAAGTCTAGTGACAGGACAAGGGGTAACGGCTTGAAATTAGAAGGGAGATTTACATTACATCCTAGAAAGACATTCTTTCCTGTGAGGGTGGTGAGGCACTGGAACAGGTTGTCCAAAGAAGTTGTGGATGTGCCCCATCCCTGGGAGTGTTTAAGGCCAGGCTGGATGGGGCTTTGAGCAACCTGCTCTAGTGGGAGGTGTCCCTGCCCATGGCAGGGGCATTGGAACTTGATGACCGTTAAAGTCCCTTCCATCTCTAACTGTTCTATGATTCTATGAATTATGTTGTCACACTTACATCGTGTTAGTGGTTGTAAGAACGTATGGCTTTAGAAATTGCTTACGCTTAAAGTGAATCAGGAAATAAATTGAATAATGCAAACAACTGAGAAGTAGAAAGATGTTTTCTTCATGGGTGGATTAAAGAATATTTTATGTGTTCTTTACCATTATGAAGGACTAGTAAATCCTGCTTCCATGAGGGTTGTTAAAGTTTTATGAGTAATTGGTCAAGTTAATTTAAGTACACATTTTGATTGGGGTTTTTTTGTTTGGTTTTGGTTTTGTGTGAGGTTTGGTTTCTTCCCATACCACTGATACTTGGATTTCTAGAATAAATTGGTCTTGGAGAACATCTGATCCAGTTCATCCCCCAAAAGCATATTGGGAAGGGATTGGATTTTAAAATAACAGAATACAATCTTGCAGCTTTGTTCTAAAAGCACATGTAAATTAGTCTTTGTTCTTGAAATTATGCTTTTTCTCCTTTGCATTCCTTGATTTCTCTGGATTGTGTTGTGGTTTTTTTTTTTTTCCTCCTTGTCAATCATGATCTCTAATCTGCTCTTGAATGTGTGGACTCAATTTTGCAAGTTTTATGTTTGTCCCATCATCCTCCTCCTCATGACTAACTAGTGTTGGAGCCAGTCAGCCAGTTCATGTGACTACATTTCTTCTGCTCAGATTCAGTCTCTATTGTCTTTCTATTTACCAATCCATATGCTTGTTATAAGTTTCAGTAAAATACAGGATGATTCCATAGGCAAAATTATTTTCCTGTACTTTTAAATTTGAAAGCTCCTGCTGATAAATCAAAAAATTGTGGCTAGAAGCTTACCTGATTGTTGTCAGAAATTCTAGACTTACATTTCAGAAAAGTTTGTTAATAAGGCAAAAAATAACTAAGGCAAAAAATAACTCAGTGCTGTTACTTGTATCTGATGACAAAGGAACATCTGCTTGAAGAGCTTCCATTGACCCAGTTTAAATAGTCTGAACTGTGCTAAAACCAGTTCTACAGTATCAGGGTGGGGTTTTTTCTTTCTCCTTTTGAAAGAATCAAAGATAAATGTCTTGCACATTAAGGAGATGAGCTATAATAAAGCATATATGGATAATATGGCAGCAGTCCAAGAGCATTAGTATGCACGCCCTGATCGAGTTGTGGTGGCAGCTAGCAATCACTCTCAACTTACAGTTAAATGTTTCTCAGTGAGTGTGGAAAGCCTTCCTCAGTGAACTGTACCTCTTTTGAAAGGAAGAAGCACACCCCAATTCAAGGCATTTCTTGCCTGGATTGCTGTGAAACCTCCTGATTTGGAGAACGAGTGCCCAGCTTCCCCAGAGAGCAACACTGGTAATGGAGAGTCTGGGCTACAGTGTCTGTGGCCATGGGGATAACTGCATTAGGATGGAGCTTGTATATCTTGTAACAGAAACGCGTGGGTCATGCTCGCACAGGACTGGTCATGATACTAGATATGCCTCTGAATGTGTATGAATTTTGCTCCGTGTGACAGTTCCATGAAGATTGGTCATCACTACTGTATGATAATCTGTGCTCAGTTTTTTGATAGAGGGGAGACCGCAGGTTCATATGAAACAGTGGTGGGAAATCAGATCTGATAGCAATTCCTCTAGCCCTTGCCTGCTTCCTTCCCATATCTAATTAGCCATTGGAGAGGACAGCAAGGAGCGGGCAGCTGGCCAGATAAATTGTTACAGTGGATGGGATCTGGTCACCAAGCTGCAGCTTGACCATTCTGGTTTGGATTGAAAAAAAAAAAAAGTTTTGCATGAATTTCTGACCCAGCTTGTCTTGAAAGACACATTTATTAGAAGTTGATGGTTGTTATGTTTAAATGTGGGGTTCTTTTTCTGTTTTTAAGTAGTAGGCTTTTGGAAGATCTTGGTAGTTTCTTTTCTGTCATTATCTGTTTATTCCCTTTGCTTGGGGGGGGGGGAGTAATCTGTAGTGCTTCTCTGCATTATTACATACCTCTTGCAAGCGTTCAGGCTTTTACTTTATTATCCTTTAGAGACTCTTTCACAGAGAAATGAACCTTGATGTCAGGTGGTAGTGAGCATGAATATTCCAGAGCCAAATCGCTGCTGCTGTGGAAAACCTCATACATAAGAAGAGAATTAAGGGAAGAAATTTTCTATGAGGTTCTTCTCACAGACATTTCTCATCTGCTCTTTATATTCCAATGGTGAACGTGACAAATCAGAGGAGAGGAGGTTGCTTCATGAGCATGGGAGACCCTTGGGGAATGTTGGGATCCACGAGGTACAGCCATTGGCGTAGGTGCACTTTGTATATGGCTGTTAGATTGGGGGGGTGGGGTGTACTGTAATCTTAATTTTGCTTTTGTGAGCAAATAATTTGGTCCTCTTATTTTTTTAAATGATCGGTACTTTATTGATTGGTGATTATTTGTTTGATGCTTATTAATACTAATGTGCAAAACACCACAAGGCAAAAAGTTCAGCATTTAGAATCATAGAATCGTATAGGTTGGAAGAGACCCTTGGGATCATCAAGTCCAACCATCAGCCCTAATCTACAAGTTCTCCCCTACACCATATCCCTCAACACCACATCCAATCTACTCTTAAACACAGTCAGGGATAGTGACTCCACCACCTCCCTGGGCAGCCCATTCCACTGACTGACTACTCTTTCTGTGAAGAATTTTTTCCTNTGTCGACCAGCACCCCCAGGTCCTTTTCTGCCAGGCAGCTCTCCAGCCACACTTCCCCAAGTCTGTAGTGATGCATGGGGTTGTTGTGGCCCAAGTGTAGGACCTGGCACTTGGCCTCATTGAAGGCCATGCCATTAACATTGGCCCATCTATCTAGTCTGTCCAGGTCCCTCTGTAGAGCATCCCTGTCCTCAGCCAGATCAACACTCCCACCCAACTTAGTGTCATCTGCAAACTTACTGATAGTGTTTTCTATATCCCTATCGACATCATCAATGAAGATATTAAAAAGGAAAGGCCCCAATACTGAGCCCTGAAGAACATTTTGTTGATTCTGTCCCTAACACAGCTGGTCCATTAGCTGCTGAAAGTTGAAACAACAGAATGACATCTGTTATTTATGTAACTATTTCATAAAAGGTTGTAAGTTATATTTACAGTAGTAAGCAAAACATTCTACCTCCTTTATCTTTTTGAACTTAGTTCTCACTTTCCTTTTTTTCCTAATAGTGTATGTTTTGCTTACGCAATCCTAGTTCACTTGTACAGCAGGAAAGATAAAATAATGGCATAATGTTGGTTGTCATGATTATGGATGTTATATACATTTCTAATAGCTCAAATAAGTTTTTTTTTGTGATGCTAATGCAAGTTTGGAAAGTTAAAATAACTAATTTTAAGTTGCCTTTTTTTTTTTTTCTTAAGAAAATAAGTGTTCTCACAGTATTTTAATTTAGGAAATCTGTGGTTTTATATGGATTCATGCCTCTTGAAGAATGCATTTTATGTCTGTGTTTGGCACACAGGCATACTTGTTAATCATCCACAAATGAAAAGAATTGAAAAGCGACAAAGGTCTTGTAAATGTTTTGAAATCCTTGGGTTGATTTAAAAAAAATTGTGAAAGCTTCATATATCTGATTCTTTAGATCAGTTAGCCTAGAGGGGTAGGGATGGTTGTACTGCTGGCAAAATATTAAGAATTAGACAAACTTGAATGAACAGTTTTATGCTTTGAGAAGCTGGAGTTATGTTTTGTGGTGTGCATTAAATACAAACTTAATGTGTCTTCTGAAAAAGCAGAAGAATTTTAGTGTGCTCCATATTTTCGAAAGCTAGTAGTTTCGCAAGATCTGCTGTAGTTTAAAAAGTTGTTATGTGTATGGAGCTGTTGTGTATTCATTTTATTGAGGCAATGTGTTTAGTTTGGGGGTTTATGTTTACTACAAGGCAAATAAGAAGCTTTGTTTCTAAGAGGGTCTCTCTAGTGTTTCTCAGAAAGGGAAGAAAATAATTCAGGATAATTGCCTAAGAGCTTTGTTTCTCTTCTCTTCCTTTTTTGTTTTTTATTACTTAAAATAAAATTATTCATTCTGATGACTCGGTCCATACCTAGCACTGGCTTTGACGAGGAATGGGATACATCTGACTTGCTCCTAGTAGTTTCTGTTGACTTCATTGTGAGATTTAATACCACTTCCAGTTATATGGTAGGAAATATTCAAGATGTCTAAAACGTAGAAAGGCATTAAAGATTCATGATTATTCAAATTTCTCAGCTTAATAAAAAAAGAGGGGGAGGGGGAGCCTAGAATGCTGCAAATGTAGATGTATGCAGAAAAGTGGGAATCCCTGCCTCGGGTATAATGCAAAGCAACTGCAATCCTAAATTAAGAAAGTTGTAAAGTGAAATGACAAAACAGTATGAGAGTATGTGTGGTAGATGGATTTCTGATGCTCACGCTAGCTGGAGAACAGGAGAGGTTTGATTCGCTGTGTGACCTAGGAATTACTGTCTTGAAGATAAAAGGAAGCCTGTTTGGGAGAAGTTGGCAACTGAGTATCCAAATGTACTTGATAACCAGAAATCACTGCTGACTACTGTTGGCTTTGGCTATTTTGTTGGACACATGGAAACAATATTACAGTGTGACCCTGTCTGGAACCGTAGGAGTGCAATTAATTCTTCTGCCAGGCTCATCTGGTTGTGACCTTCTTACTCTCTTCTCCAAATGACCCGGGGTACCAGGATAACATATGCACATCTGACAAAGACACACACATGTGGAAATAAAGTCCAAGTATACAAAAGATAGTTGCCTGCCAGACGCTTCCAGTTTTTTGCTTTTCATAACTAGGTGTATTTTCTGTAATCAGTATGCTGCTTCTTGCTTCGTAATGATACCTGAGATTTCCAAAGACAATAGAAGAGCATTTAAACAAGAGTATTTCAAGGTGAATACTGACAATGTAGTGTTTCTGTGATGATACAGAGGCCAATGTATTTGTTTAAAAAAGTAAAAACACTTTTATTTTTTCTTTCTCAAGATTGTGATCTTTCTTTAGCTATCAGATGCAGACATATGTTAATAATAGTTAATATAGCACAATCATAAAGTGTAAAAGAAATGCTTACTTTTCCACCCCCTGCCCTACATCCTTAATTGTAAGAAGGATGAAGTGATAGAGAAGCCTAAGCAGGTTGTTTGGGGTGGTGACAAAAGAGAGTATTGGGGAGTAGGGAATCTTCCTTAACTATATAAAAGTATCATATAAACAAACTTGTGGATATATATATATATTTATTATTTTTTTTTTGTATTGCAAATTATAGTTGAGTGTAGGTAGCTCCCCACTCCCCTTTTAAGTGCAAATGCAGAAAAGGTTATGTCTGGCAGAGCAGGGGAAGGAGGGGGATTTGGTTCTGTACTAGATGCCTTCAAAGGCTAAGAGTGGGAGGCGTAGTTTAGACTTTGAGATTGCAGGAGTTGAAATTGATTTTTACATCATGTTTTTACCTTCCAGATATGGGTGGCTGCAGAGTTTGAAGGCTAAATTAGAGCCTACAGTAGTAAAGGTAGCAAAGTAGAATTACTAACAGACAACTGATTAAGGCAACTTTAAAGGATGTTTTTCACCATTTAAAGACGTTTCCAGACATCACTTTGCTCTGAAATGCACTTTAAAAAAATATCTCTGCTCTGCAGACAGCCAAAAAGCTGTGCTTGTGAATGTTAAAAATGACCTTGAGCAGAAGAACTCAAAGGTTGTTCGTGGCTTTGTACTGAATAAAATGAACTGGCACAGCAATGAGAAAAACCTGCATTAAGGTTCAGGGCCCTTGTTCAGCAAAACACACAATCTTAAACATGGACAGAGCCCTTACTCTTCCGTGAATACTTGTGTAATTTCTGATCAGGACACAAATTAAATACTGGAGTAAACCATATTCATGAATGTGTGAAATATGAAGTGTTGATGATGTCTTTAGATGGGTATCTTGATGTCTGAAGAAAGAAGCAAAACCCCCAAAATGAGTAGTGCTATCTGTGCAAGTCCTCAGCCTCACTCTTTTGAGATGCACCTTGTGGAGAGGTGCCCCTGGTTTGGAAGTTACTGCTTTTGGCAAGGCATCTGCAGGAGATTGTTGTTGTGAGCCTTTCAGAGTTGTTGGGAGACCAAAATCAAATATCTCTTTTTACTTGCAATGTATGGAAGATGCCTGGGTGTTCACTCAGAACTTGGTAGAATAAGGTTGTTTCCTTTTTAACCGTATAAACAGTGAAAATCTGTTAAACCTTCCCCCCCCCCTCTGTCCCCATGGATATAGAAAGAATCACTGTGTTTGATCACTTCTGTCTATCTTACTTAGTTCTTGCCCTTAACTGTTACTCTTAAGCAGTAGTTACAATGCTAATTTCTTACATAGTAGTACCAGAAAGTTAAGTATAAGTGAAACTAGTAGGCTAATAATAAGGCTTCTTTGCCTTTGCTTCTTTACGTCTAATTTCTGTGATTTTAGTTTAGATGGGTAGAATTCATATAGACAATTAAGCAGACGAAGCTAGCATTTCATAATAGTATTCATTTTCATTTTTCACATGTGTTTTTCTTCATAACCATTCTAAGGTTTATCTGTGCTGACGCTTTAGCTGTTACTTCAGTAAGTAGTTTCTATCTGGTGACGCTTCCTTTTTCATGAAAACCCACTTATTTTTACCGAATTAGTGCTACTAATTTATTAGGATATTAGCACTATAAAGAGCAATTTATCAAATTTTCTATTTAGTCAGGTTACTTAAAATGAGTAGCACCCCCCCTTCCCTAATTAGCACTTTAAAGAAATTGTCATTGCTTTACACTACAGCTAGCTCATAAACAGCATAACAGAAAGCATAATAATGAGAGTCATCGTTTACAACACTTGTCTCTAGAAAATTCTTGCATGCTGTGCTAGACCAAGGGCTGCTTTGGATGCTGCTGGGAAGTTAGGTTAGCAGCGTCGGGTGGCGTGGTCTCAGGATAATTTTTCAACTGTTCCTTGTTAATACCGGTACTAATGGGAGTATCTCCATTTGGTCCCAAGAGAATGTTTTTGTCACTAGCATCTTTGTTTTTGTGGGATACGGTTTCATTTAGTAGTGGGGCCTAGGTGGGAAGAGAATACATTATATTAAATTCCACCATCTTTATCCATTTTTTCTTTTTTCTTCTCTGCAGAGGTACACTGCATACAAAATAACTGCCTTATGCTTAAAGAACAGTAATGTCACAGTCAGAATCTGCAGTTAGAAAATGGCAGAAATAAGATTGCACAGACAACTGGTACTTGCATGGGTTCTAAAATGATCATCCTGTCCATTACAGGGCTCCATTGTAGGGACCCAAGTGGGTGGAGAACAAGCCTGCCTCTCTGCACTTGCCGGCCATGAGAAATTGTAGCCCAAAGGACCATTTTTTTATCAGATGGTTAGAAATGAATGACTGTCTGACTTTATAGATGTTACAGTGTCACAGTGATTGTGTGTGTGAGTGCACAGGCTGCGGCTCTAGCTTTTGAATCGCGGCTCGGTGCTGAGTAACTGCACTCACTGCTTCTGTCTGCTGTTCTTAGGACAATCTGATTTGGAAAGTTTTTACTGGACTGCTGTAGCCCTGGAAGAAGCTGCTAATTTGTATTTTTGGGTTTTGGCTTCTGCTTTTGGCAGGGCCACACAATGTGTCCCATACTTGGCAGCAACAACTACCTGGCTTGAAAGCTTTCATTGCATCTTTAAATCACCCTGCTCAGCTGGAACGTTGCAACACGAGTTCTTTGTTTTTGTTTTGGGGGTTTTCACAACACCAAGTGTTTGGAAAAGCCATAATGTATTTTTGTCTTATTACATGTTGGAGAAACTTAAGAAACTGCAGATGTTGCATGGCCAGCTCTGCATACTGTGAAAAGACTTCTTGGTATTTTCTGCTAGGCTAACATGAAACATGTGAACTACCTAAACTGCTCTCTCCTAATCCCTTTTCCTGGTAACTCTGGGGTGAACTGGAAAGTTTTCTAGGAAATACGGCGTAGGACCCGGTACTGCTATAATTGTGTAATAGGCAAAGTGTTCAAGCTTTTTTTTTTTTATTATTTCTAACCACAGTTGGCTGTCTTTACGGCACATGGTCATTCAAAGGCCACAAAAAGGATGTGTTTGTGCAGAAAGATCAATGAACCACATGTACAGATCTGCTCAGTCTGTTTGCCGCAGGCTCTGAGGTGGTGGAGAAGGCATGTGTGGTGGCCTTCTACCTCTTGCCTCCTACTCCCCTAGGGCCAGGGAGCAGAGGCTGGCCAAATCAGTAGGACAGAGTAAGCCTTGAGACTGCTCTGAGTAATCACGGGGGTTGTTCTAACATCCAGACGGTTCAGGAACACCGTGGCCCTCTGTCCGAGCATAACAAACGCCTTGGAAGCCTTGGTAGGTCTGTGTAAAAGCATCTGTATGGTGTGAGTTCCCTCCTCTGCTGATACAGAAAGGCACCGTTGCTGATATTACTGATGACTATCGCTCAAAATGGTTAGAGCCTTCTAACAAGGAGGGTGTTTTGTGAGAAGAGCCGTGGTTCTCGGGAGTGTCAGAGTGAATCTATTTTAGTGGCAGGTGGAGGGTAGTGTTGTAGCAGTTGTGACATAACTGCCAAAGCCATATCCTTCTTCAGTAAACTCAAATGTGTTTTGTTCCTGTCTAATAGACTATAATACTTAAAAAAATTCTGTAGAAACCCAGCCTAGCTGAAGCACGCAGTGCTCAACCAGAGAAGAAACACAACCCCCTCTGCTGGCATGAGCGGCTCCTTCTTCCTCTCAAGAGCTTGCCTGGCCAGTATCTGAGAAATAGTAAAAGACAGTTCTGACGCTGCCTCCTCTCAATTAAGCTGAGGTTATTTCAACCCATTTGTATTTATTTTTTTCCTGCAGAAATTCGATATTGGCAGTGTTACTGGTCAGATTAAACTAGAACAGATATGGAAAAAGTAGTTATGGTTTTTCTTTGCTTTCAGGTGTGGGAATCCACGCTACTTTATAACTAAGGGCACAGAAGCCTACTCCTAGTTGGCAAACTCTTTCTTACCGAATTTGGAAGTGGAGGGTATGTGTGCAAGTATGTTTCTGGAGGAAGCACCCGTCTCTTTGATGTGTAACTGTGTGTTCCTAAGGCCTTTCCTAGAGGCTGTTTCTGTGCTTGTTCAAGTTTTTAGAAAGCCTCTGTACCACTTGTCAGATGATGAGCAGGCAGGCTGGGTGATTAATTTATTTGGGTTTTTTTTTGTTTCCCCAGTGTGTACAGTCATGCTCTCAAACTCTTGGTAGGCCTGTCTTGCATGAATATCTTCTCCTCTGCTTCCTTCTTGGCTTGGGATGACTTGAGAAAGAAATAAGAGATTAAGATGAGGATTGGACAGTTTGATTTGTTCTCATAAAATATTCATAAGAGAGACTGAGAGAGTTGGGGTTGTTCAGCTTGGAGAAGAGAAGGCTTCAGGGAGACCTTATAAGAGCCTTCCAGTACCTAGAAGGGGCCTACAGAAAAGATGAAGAGGTACCCTTTTATCAGGGAGTGTAGCAATAGGATGAGGGGTAACAGTTTTAAACAGAAAGAGGAGAGATCTAGATGAGATACTAGGAAGAAATTCTTTACTGCAAGGGGGGTGAAGCACTGGAACAGGTTGCCCAGAGAAGTTGTGGATGCCCCATCCCTGGGAGTCCCCAAGACCAGGCTGGATAGGGCTTTGAGTAACTTGATCAAGTGGAAGGTGTCTGTGCTGTGGCAGGGGGCTTGGACTAGAACATCTTTAAAGTCCATTCCAGCTCTATTCATTCTACGATTCTGTGATGCTTCTCCTACCTGCCTCACTTAAACACAACGTATCCTGGTAGGGGCTACCACTTTCACTCAGAAAAACAATCTTCACCCCCAGTATTTACAGAGGGGCCGAGGCCCTGATCACCCACTCTGCCTGTGGGAACGGCACTCCCCAACAGCCCCTACCACCGGCTGGGAAATGACGGGGCTGGTTGCCGTTGGAGGGAAAGGGTTGGGGATGGCAGTGCGTCTGGAGAGCCGGCTGAGCGCTCGGTCTCGCTAAGAGCACCGTTTCAGGGGAAGGGTTTCTTACATAAAATCCCTTCTTTCATAACGCTGCCGGTGGTGGCAGAGCCGCCGGGCCCCTCGCCGCGGGTCGCGGAGCTGGCCCTTAGATTGCCTGGGATGCGGCGCCACCTGCCCGGCAAAGGGTTAAGAGGAGACAACATCCTGTCAAAGACCTTGTTTTTAATTTTGCCTCTCACACTGGCACAGATCCGGCTAAGAGCAGCCCAGATTAGTTCGGAAAACCTTTGAAGAGATTTAAGATGTCCTTCAGCCAGTTTGAAGGTTTTTGTCTTGCAAATCCAGTACAAGGGCGCCTGCAGGCATCTCGACCCTTGCTGTGCCGCTGATGCAGCTCAAGGTCACACTAACCCGCCCTGTGACATTCAACGGCACACACACACACACAGAAATTATGCGGTGAAACTGCTTCAGCATTCAGCCAACCAACAACTTCCTCAGTTCCTCACTAAAAGGAAGAAGTGTATATATATATATATTTTTNTTTTTTTTATATTTTTTTTTTTTTTTTTTTTTTTTTGTCTTTTTTTTTTTTTTTTTTTTTTTTTGGCTTCGTAGATTTTTGCTGCAGGAAATAATCCAGGATTTCTGGTGTGTGTGATGACAAGGTCATTTCTTAATTAGAACACATGTAAAGAACAAAGCTAAATGGCTTCAAAACAGCTTTGTAGTTGATGGAGAGGATTTAAATTATTTAAAGAGATAGTCACCCAAGTATGATGGAAACTGAATTCTAAACACATTAACTCTTTCAGCTCTCCATGGCTTCCATATGCTACCCAAAAGAAAATGTCATACTTGATAAGCATTATTGCAACTGCTACTAAATGAACGTTTTTAACATCTATTTATAGTTAAGGTTGTATTATGCTTTCCCTTATCAAACTTGTCAAAGCAAGATAGCAAGTTATTGGGTTTTTTTAAACAGTGAAATGTTCCCTGCTGGCTAGAGATCAAGAGGTAGCCATAGAAAATCGCTTCTTGGAGATCAGTGACTTAATTTCTACCACATTTCATATTTTGTTGACTGTATTACCATGAATAGGTGTGCGCGTGTGTGTATACATGTGCAAGTATACAGGTATTATTTCGGAACTGCTGCTGGCAGAAATTGGACTACTGTCCTCAGTACCTGATGTGGGTGCAAGGCAGAAGAATATGAAGAATGTAGATTTGAGACTAGGGGAATGTGGAAAGAAAGGAGAGAATTAACAAGATAAATCACAACTTTGCTTAGTTTGAAATTAGTGAGCTGGCTGAAAAGACTAACTGTAGGAGGCATCTTGGAATCAGATTTGTTTGTTTCTTTGACACAAAGCACCTAAATATAAAGCATTGGTACAGCATCTTAACCATGCTCTGGGGTGGTTATATGCTAATTACCCATCCTTTTAACCTTATCCCCCTATCTTTTTATTTTTACTTTTTCTCTTCTCTAGACTTGTTCTGTTGGTGCCTGGGGGCTAGTAAGGTGATTGCCCTTGGTGGTTGCCTTGGGAGTGCATAGTCTAGGGCCAGTGGCCAGTGCTTGCTCCTGGAGCTCCACTACTGCTGCTGGAGGGACTGACCCCAGGGCACCCACACCCAAGGAGAAGATGAATTTACTGTGGGCTGTAGGTACCAGTTGTGGGCCTTCTGCTACCAGCACACAGTAACTTCCCAGGTTGACTGCTGATGAAAATCACGGTGGGGAGGAATGTTTAGAAATTTTTCACCAAGGGAGAAAAAGAGGCAAAAGAAGCATTGAATCAAAACTTGGCTGGCAAAGTTAGGGCTGTATGTATGCTCAGAGATGCCACTGTGTGACGCATCAGAGAACTGAAACATGGAGAAGAATCTTCCCCACATAGCTGGAAGTCTAGAATGTAACTCAGATTTAAGGATTTCAACCATAGATGACATAAAATTTACTGAGAGTTTATAACTTTTTTTTTTTTTTTTTTTTTGTGTCTGGGGTAAATGCTGTTCATCTGGAACACGAGAGGCAGCAAATGTCAAATATGGGGCTGAAATGGAGGATGCTTACTTGAGAGACCGTGCTGGCTCTGAGGACCTCCTTGTGAGAAAGGAGGAAACTGTATTTGCCAGGATTAAGAGGGAAGATCAGACACTGGAACTTTGAGTTGCTTTTTTCCCTTCCTCTGTGCTATCTGGCTCGGACAAGGCTTGTGGGAAGAAAATGATTGAGGAAAACGGGGTCCGCGCAAGAAAGATGGATAGGACAGAACTGATGTGCTCGGTGAAATTTCTACGTTCCTGCCCTTGCCTGGGGTGTGCCATGCCCTTAATATTATGGGAGACCTAAGCTCACCTGCTAGTAATTTCTAATTTACTGTCCTAATTCATCGATTTGTTATCACTAATTGTACTTCATTTACTTCTGTGTAGTTTCCAGTACCTAAAGGGTTGAAAGGTTGCTGTAATTGGCACCCGCAGCTGCTCTTTCTTTTGACAGGGGATAATTTTGCAGCCTATGCTTTGTGTGACAGCTGCCTAATTGGGCATTCTCCCCTTGTAGCAAGCCTGCCTCCTCCAGCCTCCCTGCTGACAAATGGTGGTGGATTATAGATGAGGACACGCTGACCCGTTCGACCTTGCTGAGACAGCGGGGAGGGGCCTCCTGCTACTTGAGGGAAGCTTTGGGTCATTTAAAGGACAAGGTCATGAGCCAGGTGGGGAAATGACATGATATCACATGACAATAGCCCGATGACACGGTCAGTATGTCAAGGACGAACTCATCAGTATTGATTAACACTGCTTTTTCCTGGTGTCTCTGCAAAGCCACTGATATTTCAAAAATATTTTGCTAATTTATTCTAAGGAAAGAGCCAAATGCTATTTTCAGGGTTATTCTGGGGAGTATCTTCTGTACAGTGTTTTCCTCTCAGTACAGACCACATGCAAAAGCAGTGTCGTTAAAACCTCACTGACAATAATTTATAGGGTTCATATTTTGTTTTCCTTTTTTTTCTTTTTTTTTCTTTTTTTTTTTTTGTAAAATGTACCTCTGTGTGTACTGTAAAGAAAATGCCAGGCAGGATACATGACAGGGCAAAACTTAAGGGGGGTGAGGGGGAGTTCATCTGTTTTTACATTTCAGCTTTTCACTTTTCATTCCTACTTGCAATGCACGTGTACGAACCTTTATAAGAACACGTGTATCCACCTATATGTATGGCTGGCTGGAATGTGGGAGAAGTGCTTGAATAACAAGAACCAAAGAGAAAAGTTAAACATAAATTGAACATTTAAAGAAAAAGTCTTATTATTAGCACAAGGGTGGTACATTTAAGATAATGCCTTTAAGAACTAATACGGTATCCAGCTATGCCAGGCAATAAAAACCTGCTAAGTGGGCTTTTGAAAATGTTGTGAGTGCAAGTGACAATATTTTGAGAGCATCTTCATGTTGCATTTCTCTATGCTAATAAACTTGGAGGTAAATGAACAGCTTGTTTGACATTTGCTATGTTAGACAATAATAAAATGCTTTCTTCTGGAGTAATTAGACTTGCTAGATTGATTATGTTAAGAGGTAAAGATAAATACAGTCAAAAAGAAAACTCTGGAAGGGAGTCATTGCCTGGTTTTGAACTTCAGACACTACCCTTCTGCTTTATCCAATGCATAATGGTGCATCTTGTACACACGCGTGTGCGCACATGCATGTACACGCATGCACGCACACATGCAGGCACGCAGGGACAGGCACGGCGTGCACTGAGTTTCTGAAACAGCCTGTTAAGCCGGGAGAGCAGTGTTCACCTAGGAGCACGGTTCCTGTCTCTGTGAGATCTGATTTGTTGTTGGAAGCTGTTGTGTCTGAACCTCGTCAGTTCACCAGGATGTAATTTTACTCCCCCGAGGTAGAAAGCCGTCAGTGGTAAAGTGTGATAAATTAGTTCTCTCAAGTAGATGCGCCTGCGTGTGTGTGTGTGTGTGTGTTTAATTCTGACCTTGCTGTGCATGTGTTTAGCTGCTCTCCGTGCCCGAGTCAAGCCTGGTGGAGGTTTAATCCTGTGCCCTTGTACACGTATACTTGATTAGTAGTTGTGGTTATCTCAGCAGAAGACATTCCGCCCTCCTCCTTGTATTGGTCGGGACCCGGGCATTGGGGAGTCAAGTCGAAGGAGAAAGAAAAGAGATTTTGCATTAGTATTCTATGAAAGCCTTACTGTCTGCAGAACAAATTGATTGCTACAGTGTACCTGTGCTTGGCACCACTGCTGTGAAAGAAAGGTATGGTTGTAATCTGTTTTATTGTATTACATATTGTGACACTCCAGGAATGTTTAACATTCAGCTCTTCTATGGCACATGCTGGAAGTCTAAGAAAAATATGTGAATGAATGAAAAGTATGTGAGGCTGCTGTTATTGGCAGCTTTGTTTACTACGACAAACTAAGTAGCCCCTGCTAATGAGACTAATTTATTGTATGTGCCAATGGCAACGTAAGGAGATGGGTAACCGAATTCTCTCTATTATATTCAGTTACTCACGTCTGTGTCAGTAGTTGTTGTGTACTTGACAGATAAAATTCTAATTAACCTTTTGGGGGGGGTCAATTTAGCTTTTAAATATGAAATATACTTGAACATGGATGTATTTGCCTCTTTAAAGAAAATGTGGGGGTTTTCCTAGCTTTATAATCTGCTGCACTGGTCCTACGTGGGAGGGGGGAGTATTTGAGGGGAGGTATGAAAGTATGAAAATCTGAGAGATGTGCTGCTATGATGAACAGAACAAGAACAAAGCTGAGGAAAAGTCTTACAGGATTTGAGTCTTCATTCCCTCTCCCCCTCCCCTATAATGTGTAAACATACACCTATATTTTAATGAGAAAGCTACCGCTCCTCATTTCCTTAACTCAGTTGCAGACTTTATACACTTGATTCTCTGGTTTTCTAGATGCTCGGCTGATGTCAGTTCTGTGTTTGATGGGAAGTGTGAAGCACTCCATTAATAAAATTCAGTCTCTTTCACAGAGAGCTGTGCTTAGTGCTTCATTCTTGGCATCACTCAAGTTGTGTTGGTGATTATTTGGATGTTTTGCTTGTGGTCAGCCTGAGCCATCTGAAGTATCTGCTCTTGTCATGCAGACATTCCCCACTAATTAAGTTTAGGACAGGTGGCATACTCGTCCTGGGCATTTAAATCTGCATGTAAACCTAGTCTAATAACTTGATGAGAAAATGAAAATTCATCTTTCTCGGTGTGTTATCACCATGCACAAGCCATGGTGGTATTTGCAAAATCCTCTCTCTACTCTTTGTCCTGGCAGATGAGAAGAAAATGAGTTGCTTTAAGGAAATGAGGGACTTGGAAAACGCTGTGTGCTGAGGAGCAGTCATGCACTGTAATAGTTACTTCCGTCATACGGCCTTGCCGTCTTAAGATTAACACGTTATAGATGTGTAGTGTATTTATATGAGAGTACCCTCGAGCTCACATTTTACACCTTGCAAAGAGAGAGTGTGAATACAGCCTTGTGCATGCAAGTCGTTGATCTTCAAAATCCTTTGACAGCAAAGAAAATTTCGAAGAACTCTGGATATGGAGGCTCTGTGATGTGACTTCTTGTGGTCAAATAATGATGACTTTACAGCTAATTAGTCAAAACTTATTTGTTCAAAGCAAATATTTTGTGAGTGAGCTATTCTTCCCTATGTTGTTCTTTTT
>VZTM01005263.1:42072-88262 GCA_013400555.1 Jacana jacana | reverse complement strand
TGATATGCTGCCTAAAACCTCTTATTAAAATAAGTAAGGAGAGGGCAGCTGCCCTTAAAGGTAGGGAATACTTAAAACATGTAGTGTACCAAAGTGAAGAAAATGTAGTGGTTTTGCTGGTAAGTGCACTAAAAAAAAAAATCCAGGAGCTTTGATCAAATGCCAGCTCTTACATCAGTCCTCTTTGTAATCTTTCTTGCTGATCTGTGACCTTGACCTTGTGTTTGTGTTTGTATGTCAAATCTATTTTAGGGATGGACAAACGAAGTTCAGTTTAATAGGATTTATACTCCAGCTTCACAGAAAATACAAAACCTAAAATATTTAAAATATTTAAATTTACTCTATTTCTAGTCATCTTTCAGATTTCAGAGGGCTTGAAAAGAACACATCCTTTTTCTTTTTTTTCCCCCTGTCTTAAACCTGTTTAGGACATGCTTCTTAAAAAGGCATCTTTATCTCATCCGTGAACTTCTCCAAATTCAGTGCAGGCCAGTGAAAGCTCCTCTCGCTTTCATTTGGTCTAAGTGTAGTTCGTCACTGAAAGGAGGAGGCCCTGCTCTTTGTCCTTCCTTACACTGCTCTTATAGTCATGTGTTCCCACATAGAGAACTGTGAAACAGCCATTCGGCATTATCTTTAGGGTTTCTTCTGACAGAGATGCGGTCCTTAGTCTGACTTGCCTGGCAGGAGATTTCTACAGGAATGCTTGTGTCAATGCAGGGAAGGTGGAAGGAGCAAGCAGCTGCAGATCTGCAGACCAGGACAAGGCTGTGTGATTTGACAGCAACATCACACTTAGATCAGCCAAAAACTCTAGTGAAATCATGGGGGTTTATCCATTTAAATGTGCAGCTTCTGAACTAATTTATTTTATTTATTAGTGTTATTCTTCTTGGCAACTGTGAAATGGTCTATTTTTTCTAGAGATCTAGATGGAACACACTAGCAGCCAGTTAGACTCTGATGTTCTGGTGCCACTTGTGTTCTTCATGGCTCTTGAGCCCAGGCTTAATTTTAGACATACGCTATCATGGCAGCAAAGTTGTTTGGCGTAACTAACACTTTAGGCATATGGCTTTATAAAGGCTTAATGAGGTTGTTGGTTTGATAGGCACTATGAGAGATGATCCTAAATTACTCCATACTTGCACATAAGTATCCAATAGTACATTTATTTTTAATAGATCTTTTATATTTGGGGTAATGTTTTAATATGTAGAAAATCACATGCTTTCTCCAGAAATTATTCACACATCCATGTTGTTTTGGTCTATACCGTTTTTAAATGGGTATAAGCACCTGTTTCAGCTTCCTTGACATTAATGGAACAAGCAGTAAGAAATAGTNACATTAATGGAACAAGCAGTAAGAAATAGTCTTTTCTTGCCAATTTGCATTTATTTCCTTCATGCAGCACTCGTGAAAGACAGATATAAAACATTAGTAAGAACTCTTTTCCAAAACCTTCTGACAGCCTATTATCTTTCTTCTTAAAATACTTGTCATTTTTATCAAGATAAAATTTGAGAAATTACTTCAAAGTGTATGCCCTTATACTGTAGGGTAGCTAAATGCTTCCTTTTGCCATCCGTCCACTGTTCCTACCATGGCTTTGTGGCAATAAATACAGTTCTCATCCGTTTTTAGCTAAGTCAGTAGTGTAATTATTCTAATTTGACTCACTGCTAAGATTGAATTGCAGCCCAATTCCTAATGTTTGAGGGTATTGTTAGCTAACTGATCACCTCTGTCCACCCCTATATGACTTAGCAGGTTTTTAGTATTTTGCATAGGGGTTTATGTTATGAATGTTTTCAGATTGATTCTGGCACAAAAATAAGGACATCGTGTGACGTTTCTGTACGTGATGTTAGTGTCTTCTCCCCAGGTTTCACTGAAGTTGGTTCTTATGCTGTATCTATAATTCCACTTGGTTTTAGTGCTGGTTTTGGTGAGAATTTTTTCTTTTAATTATTATGGTCATTGAACTACTAGGGAGCTTCTTGCTAATGCAGATTATTCCTTTCCCTCGTAACTGAGATTATGTAAGCCTTTTCTGTGTCCGTACCCTTTAGAAACATCATCTACAATAACCTGAAATCTCCCACTGCAATAGAAACTATATTGTCCTTCTGCTCACTTTAAAAAACAAAACAAACCAACCAACCAACCAAAAAAATCAACCCCACCCAAATAATTTAGGTCTTTAGCAGGCATTTATGGGGCTTTACATATGATTGAATACTGTGCGACTGTGAACCTATACTTCACCTTGCTATGGAATACTGTGTATTTGTGTCCAGTTAGCTGAAACCTACTCTGTTGAAGTCTAGAAAGTGGCTTTCATTCATACCTGACTATGAGACAGTTGATCCCACATAGAATACAATTACTACCAGCAATAAAAGCTGCATGTTACTACTTAGTACTTTGTTGCTGTTTGGTCTCTTTGAAACCAGTTCTTGGTTAAAATAACAGCAAGTGACTTTACCATATGACAAATCACTTAACATGTATGGTTACTCCAAGAAATAAAATGTTATTGTAGTACTGTGGATAAATGGCTGTATCTTTAGATCCTTCCAACAAGCAGAAGGTCAGAGTTGTGTGGAAATGCATTATCTGCATGCATTGATCGTAACTCAAAAGCATCATTGTCCAGAACAGATCATTGATTTCTTCACTGTATATTAATCAAGTTTCATGCTTGGGGAGCTGACATAGAGTTAAATGCATAATCAGTGATCTGTTTTTGTAAGCGTTGGAGTGAATGGGAATATGGGTGTTGGTTTCCTTTTAATTGCTTATAGGCAAGTGGATTACAAAGACTGGAAAGATGCACACTTTGTCCATTCTACCAGTATATTTTGTCCACTCTATCTTGAAAAAGACTCAGGTATATATTTTTGTGCTTGTTTGCTCTTGGTCTCTGAATAAAAAGAATCAGTTAACCAGAAACCTATCTGCTCACTATACTTTGATTGACACACTCCCCCAAGTTAGCTTAGATTTAGTGATACGTGATTCTTATGGATTCCTGTCCTTATTGCAGGTGGGGTTTAACTTTTCTGCCTTATCATTTAGCTTCTGCTCTTCTTGTCTTCAATTGTAGAACATCATTGAGCAGCAATTCATGGGACAGTTTGAGATATCAAATACTTGATTCCTTCACAGGTGGCATTTGTAGGTTGAACATTGTTCTTCTTCGAACTACAACTAGCAAGGAGTTGGCAGAGAGTGTCTTTCTAAGTTTCTGCCAGAGTGTTAGCAGATCCTGATCTAGAAATGAACTCAAAGATGCCCTTTACCGTGCTGTTACAGAACAAAATAGAAATGTTCCTCCAGTAGTATTTGTAAGAGCAAATATATGTGCATGGGTCTGTGTTCAGGAATTGACTGAATATTCAGTTACAGGGATAAATTCTAGGTAATGTGAACAGGGTGGGGCTTTCCACATCTCGGAGTGATTATTTGTGCGATGTTCAATACCTTTACTTGTTAGAATAAGAAATACTTATTAAGGTAGGCTGACATTAGCTATTCTTTGAAGAGGGCCAAAAGCATGGAAAATGGCCATGTGTGCTTCATCCCTGAATTTAGTGGATCTTCTCAGCGGGAGGTTCTGACATGCAGAACAGATTTGGATAAAGCTGCGAACAGTGCTTTGAGCATACTTGTGTAAACCTAGTAGAGATATTACTTCAGCTCTTTTGGGAGTTTGCTTGTTTTTCGGGTGTTTTTGGGTGAGAGGTGGGTTGCTTTGGGGTTTTTTGTTTGGTTTTTTTTTGTTTGTTTTGGATTTTTTGGTTTTGTTTGGTTGGCTTTTTGTTTGGCTTTTTCTGCACCCCACCTCTCCCACCCCACACACACTTCTTTTTCCCCTCTTTCTTGCTAGGTTTGTGAAGGGAGCTTCCATACCAGGAATTGCATGTAAGTGAAGCAGAGCTGGCAGGCCTGTGGCCTGGTTGTAGGCTTCGGGAAGAAGTAGCTGGGCCAGGTTGAGTGCCAGTGTGGGACGAGTGGTGGCAGAGGTCAGGCCAGTGTTGTGTCGAAATACCCTGCTTCTTGGGGCAGGCCAGCCTTTTCTCTTGCTGCCGGGCTGGGCTTACAGTAGCACCTGAGCTCTCTCGGCTCCCTAGGCTGGCAGCCTGAGGCACGGGCATGACTTCTTCTCCCAGGGCTGCTGCTGTGGGGTGGCTGCCCTTTGTGCTCGTGCTGTCCCCTCTCGGGGAAGAGGCGTGTATCAGAGCTAGATGGGCGTCTTCTTGGCAACGTGCTTCCCCAGGGTTGAATAAAAAAGCTGCCAGATGCGGCCAGCACTGCTCGGGCTTTCGCTCTCTGCACGTGAAAATGCCTGGCTGATGAATTTGAGGCCTTCTGACTCCCACGGCTCTCCTTGCATGGGCCTGCCTTGTTGCCCCTCTCCCCCTCCCTTGAAAGGCCCTCTACATAAACACGAAAATCTCTCTGACATTTCCACACCTCATTTAAGCAGACAGTGGAAATATTATATTCCCCCCGTGATATATTATGTATCGTCCCAAAGCTCCTCGTTTCTGTGAGGTGATGTTGCATGGGCTGGGTGAGTCAGAGATTCCCGGACGGTGGAGAATCCCATGTGAAATCTGAGGAGCAGAGGGACTCAGCAATGAGGTGTCTGAAACCCCCTTTTCCATACCCCAGAGGGAATATGTAGGAGCAGCCTCCCCTTTCTTATGTGCCTCTGGGGCCAAGATTAACAAGGACAGTAATTAGCTTTTACGTCTTAGCAGCCTCTTAAAAGCCAAAGTAAACCTAAGTAGTCTCTACCACGAGTACGACTGGGTTTTTTTCTTCCACACTCGGTTGTTGGTTTGCTAACATTTCAGTGCAGTGTTCTGTCAAATCTTATTCTCACAAGAGAAACTGTTTTTTGTGTCTACTGTGCTGTTGGTTCTGCATTCCTGTCTATTTTAATGTGACTTAGGACTTCTAGGTTACTCAGTGCTTGCATGCTTTTATAAAATGGTAGATTCTGCATCTCTTTGAGCTGTTGCATCAGCTGTTACAGAGTGGGGTTTCTGCCATCTTTTTAAAAAACAAAACAAAAAACCCTGGATGTACTTAAAAGACAAGTAGATGTGGTGTTGAGGGACATGGTTTAGTGGTAACTTGGCAGTGCTAGATTAACAGTTGGACTTGATCTTAAATGTCTCTTCCAACCAAAATGACTCCATGATTCTAAATCCTATTATTTAAGCTGCTAAAATCATCAGAAGGTTTTGATTGGGCTGGTTTGGGTCTCTTCCCTTCCACTTACCCCCTTTCCTTCCCCCAATACTGAAGAAAGCCCTGAAACGTAATATCTATTTCTGTTTTCTAAAATATAAGACAGTAAGATCAGGACTGTGTTTGGCAGTATGCAACTTAACAAAACGATAGGGAAAAGGCTTTTCCATTTTGTATACTTGTGCAGGACTTGGTTGTGAAGCTGTGGCTGTTTCTAACTCTGCCGCTGTCAAATATCCCCCTAAAAAGGGGGGTAGGTATATATACTGACTGAGGAGGGATGCTGTCATGTGCTGCAGAACTGTGCCAGCTGGGAGGGAACACCCTTGCCTGGGTTAGGGGACACTGGCTCCCGGGCAGGGTCAGGGGCCTCAGGTGCCCCTCTAGAGATCCTGCTGTTGTAACATGATTCCCAGTGTGCCCTCTCCTGACTGAGCTGTTTAAAAGGGATAGGTTATCCTTTCCACGTTTAAAATGTCTTTTGGAGTCAGTTAGTAGGCCTACCAAAGGAGTGAATAACATGCCAAGCTCCTGGGAAGAAGCCTATTTTTGCTTTCTCAAAGTGATATCCTACAACTGTAGGAGGGAGGCCTGACTTTTTTTTTTTCTTTTTTTTTAAATGAATTTATTGTAAAAAGGCTTGTTGATTCCCAAGTTCTTTTGAGTGCAGCCATGGAAGATTTCACCCATTTATTGCTGGATTTTGCTCCACCATCTGATCGCTTTTGCCTTTTTTTGTCTTTTTCTAAATTACATTTGCAAAGGGAACCTTCAAAATGTCTTGACAGCCCAAATCAAAACTGTGAAGAGGTCTCAGCTGCTCCATTCATCTCAATGGATTTCTGACATAAAGCAGGGATTTAGCAAAGCACTTCAATACTCAATTCTCTTAAAGCACATGCTTAAGTGCCGTTGAAGTACCTGCACATTTGTGCAGCTCTGTGGATTTGGTACTGTGGGTGGTTGAATCAGGGCTGTTTCATTGCTTATAACCTTAGCAAAGAGAGTCAACTGAAGTGCTTATACTATCACTCTGAATACATCCTTCCTGCCTGCTAAAATCAAAAGTAGTACAAATTGTATTTAACAACAAAATAATTCTGGGACAGCTTGTCTCATTTTCCAGAATAATTTTAGTTCACTGCAAGGTTCTGTTGCAATTTTCAGTGCATCCAGGAATTTTATATGAAACCTAAATTTCATTGTGCTCTTCATCATTTCACTACAGACAGCTATAAGGATGGGGAATAATTTAAAATCCTGTGGTTTAGGTACTTACTCAGTGCTATTCCAGGAGCTGTTGAGCAACACACAGCCTTTAATGTATTTATTGTCAATTATCTTTCTGAAGTTTGCATCTATTATTACTCCATCTGGGAAAACAGGGTACAGAAAAGTAAAACCAGAAGTCAGACAGCCTGTCTGCAGCACAACGAGTAATTGGACCCCTGGATCCCAAGCTGCCACTGTAATCACTGTACTGCATTCCTCAAATCTGTAATAATTAAAATGACTGTCTGAGGCATTGCTTGATGTGGTGGCCTGTAGCCTTTACATTTGGGAATATGAGAACAGGAAGGCAGTGAGCTTGTGAGAGACTTGTTTTTTTCTGGCTCTTCCAGTAGTTTCTAACCATTAGAAGACTGAATTTATTAAATAACTAAAGATTTTTAATTTCACAGGCCAGTTTGATTTCAGCTCTACAGATTTATGCGTTGACTCAACTTAAAACTGGAACATAAAATTACTACAGGAATTTAATAGTCATTAAAGAACACTGAAACACAGTTAATAAAAATGTTTGATCTGTGTATATGTGTACACATCTCAACCTCTATTAATCATTCTAGCAATGTGCATGAGTTTGGATAATCTCTTTTAGTAAGTGTTCATGTGGGCAATCTACTAGCCATTGCCACTTTCCTAAACAAATACCTTAATAGTTTCTATAAGATTTTTTCATAAGATCTTGAATTAAGACTTCAGAAGACAACAACTTGATAATACAAAGTTTTATTGTGTAGCCCTCCTACTCAAATAATATTAGTCTAGTGTTGTTAAGTTACTGTTCCATTTAGCAAAAGGATTTAAGTAGAAATACTAGTCTGGAATATCAGAAAAATGTCTATGGATATATTTTTGCTAGTTTAAATTGTGAATTCTTCTTAATTTCTTAAGCGGCATCAGCTGATTATCTGTTTTGTCAACTAGGAGGCTGTTTTGTTTAGTCTCCAATTAGGTTTTAAAGCTGAGGTATTAGTTAATTCCAGTTAGTTAGTTCTTGTACAAAAGTAAATATTCAGGATTAAAAGGCCATTGGGTCAGATGTTGTTATGGTTTAACCTGTTAGAAGATGTGTTCTTAAATTTCATTATCTTTTGCAGCAGTAAGACTTTATGGTCAGCAAAGGATCTTGAAGTTCATCATTATCATTCTTTTAAGATCTTTTTGATGGCTAAGTATATCTGTAGTTGGCAGACAGAAAAACTCCAAGAACTGCAAAAGTAGAATTAATATTCCGGACATACACAGTTCCTGTAGTCCAGTGTACATTTTAATATTCTCTTATCTTCCCTATTCTGCCAACAGTTTCTCCCTAGGCACATTTTAAAAGGCTATAGGACTGATTTCCCATGGTACACTCCACTTGGGGAGCGTCTCCCCAGGTCACCACATTTGTGCTGTGAATCCTGCTGCTGCGTTAGGTCTGTCTAGGCAAACGTGGCTCAATGAGCCGTGGTCGGTGCCTCTTCATGGAGGTTCTGAAAACATTCTCCGCAAAATAAGTGTTTTATTTATTTGTTAGGATACAGAGATTTGGGAGAAGATAGCTGAAACACCCCAAAATAGTGTACATATATACAGTAGTTACGTTGTCAGTAAAGCATGTCAACTTTAATTATCAATTAATTATGTTGCAATACTTTAAAACCATTTTTAGGTTTAGGGATTCATAGACATCAGAGGTTAATGTTAGAGGCTCATGTCAATAAGGTTACTTCTGCCTTTATCGGGAAATATGAGATGCGTTGATGTAGGGCTTCTCCTTTCCTTCTTTCTGCCTTTTTTCTTCATGTTCTTTTCTTCTTTCCTCAGCTCTGCAAGTATCTGGAATAATATTTAATAGTGAGAAAAGTTACTAACATTTCAGTGGGTCCAGGGAAGTTCTTTCGTATGGTCTATATGTTTTTGCAAGGTTGCTGAATAGGTTACCTTAGTGCACAGCTAAATATTAACTTCCAAATGTTCGGTTTCCACACGACCACATTCAGATAGTGGAAGAGAAGTGTGCTCGGTTCAAAACTTGCTGGAAATGCTTAGTTCTTCAAACCCTGAAATCTACTACTTGCCTTTCCAGCACAAATACGGTATAGGTTTAGAGATGTTTTTTTAAAATGCAATTTCAGTTCTTGGCAGATGACTTCATCACACTCGTGTATTGTATTTTAGGTCATGTAAGGCTTTATAACACTGTAATGCTTGTTGCAGCACTAGATCAGAACAAGCTTTTTAGAAGGATTGCTGCTGTCCCATTTCTTATGTGTTAAGTGCTTTTCATATTTCATTCTCTTTAGTGACAGCTCCTTTTCATCAACCCGAAATCAGTGAAATTGTCAATATTTCCTTAGTGCTGTGTAATTTAAAAAAGAAAAAAGGAAAAAAAAAAAGGCAACAAAACTCTTCTTAGAGTAGTTATTGATGTAAATTGTACTGGCTACAAGTGTCGTCATCTGCAACAGGCTTTTTAAGTACCCGAAGGATTCACGTAAATGCATTGTCTTCTTTTAATTACCCAGAGCTGTAATGAGTCAGGTTTTATTGAATATTGGCTTAACGGTGCATTTGTTTGGGATTTTATCTTAAAGGTGACCTGCAAGGTTTGCGTTTGTCAGATAGTGAAAAGTCTTGAAAAAATTTCAATTTTATTCTCTAAAACACAAAACGCAGGATATCCAAATGCTACTCACTCCTTGAGAACAGCATGCTGTCAGCTTAATTCCCTTTTGAAATATTAAAATGTGCATGCAGATAAACAGTTTATTTTTGGAAGCTAGAAAACTGTATTTTCTGGATAAAGTGCATTGCCAAATATTTGAGGAAATAAGTCTTTCTGTATGTTCCTAGCTGATGTTCCAGTTGCTGGATACTTGATACATTCATTGGAAGCCTTAATTTGTATTTTCTTTTTTCCAAGGGTTTGTTATTTCTGATGTTAGTCTCTTTTGGGTTAAAACTGCAAACGCCCATCCAGGGGTTCACATGTTTTTGAAGGAAGAGTAAGATGATCAGCAATTTTTAATTAGTTGAATCCACATTTAAGCTGTAGTTATATGTTTGAACAAACACTGTGCCTTCTGCAGGTAGTTATGTGAGTGCTGGTTAATATAGATATGTATTTGAGACAGGTTCTGAGACCCCAGCAATAGCTACAAACTTTTTATTTTCTATTTAGATACGTGGCTGCACACGTTTACACTACAATGCCTTGCTGGTCTTGTTGGTGTTTTTTTGGTGATAACTCAGTTTTTAGAGTTTCTCTGAATGACTCAAAATCTAGTCAGGGAGTATTTGCACAGGGGGATGTATTGGCTGTTAACATGATGGCTACTTAGTTGTTCTTCTGATTCTTTATTTCAGATCTGATATTTCCTGACTTCTCGTTGCCTGTAGCTTTTGAATAGAAAAATAGCCTCTGGGAAATCAATCATAAAATATTCATTCACTTTAAGACGGCAAGGATTTCATCTGTGTACATTCTTTTTAAACTCGTAAATACAAGTTTTCAATGGGCTTTTAGCCTGTGAGAGGAAATTGCAGAGTTAGACATGTGGAAAGACACATAGTTTTGCTCATGTTGAATATTTATGCCCATACAGGACTGAATGAGTGAAGGAATAGGCATGTGTGGTGTAATGATCTCAGTATTGAACTGTGCTGACTGTCTGAACTGTTCATGTTATCATTGACCAGTGGTATAACTAAAACTGAAGAGATGCATCAAGCGTAAGCATCACTGTTGTGCTTTTTCAGACATTTTATAGCACACTGTCTCATCCAAGGAGGTATTGAGTAGAGGTCTTCTGCATTCTTGGAAAATAACAAGACTTCAAGGAAGACCCGGGTGGGTTTTTTTGTTGTTTTCTTTTTTCCTTTTTTTTTTTTTTCTCCTTCTTCTTATTAAAGAAAGTCTAGCTTNTACCGTGGAAAGAATGAAAAGGTAAAAATCCTCCAGCAAAGAGGATTTCTTGTCAAGGTTTATATTGTATCAGGAATATAAACAACCTTTTCACCACTCCTATCACATGAGTCTTCTAATGACCTCTGTTAGTTGGGAATTGTAAGAACACCAGATTTCCTCCCTGTTGTGCTATCATACTAGATTCTGCATTACTAGGTAGCCCTGGGCAGCCCTGGCAACTTGGGTTCTACTTTTAGAGATGTCATCTGCCTGCCAAACAAAAATGTACTCATAAGTGAAGCTACTTCTTTAGTTATTTGAAAACAGATTCAACATGAACCTGAACACTGACTTTAGGCATGCCTTTTCCCATTAGCTCTCTTTTAGAGTGATAGTCTACATGTAAATACACAGGACATAATAAGAAAGGTTGATGCAACTGTGGAGTAATATCAAATGTAATTTTTAAAAACTGTATTTAGAGCGCTTTAAGATTTTTCCATTCATGGTTGCTATTCCTTATTTTCGGCTGTAGGACAGAGAAATTCCATGAACACTTGTAGTACTTATAGTTAGGATAATTAAGCTGAATTTTTGTATAAAATACTCTCTCAGAACTGTTTTCATAAAACTCTTTAAATTAGTTAGCAGGTACTTTGTACATTAGCTAACTTTTAGTTTCTTCTGGAATATGGTTATTGCTTATGTATGCTGAATATCTGTTTATGTGTGTAGGTCTTTTTAAAAGAAAAAGCAAAGGAAAAAAGTAGTCATGCAATTAGATCTTATCCTAAATCTTTTCTTTCCTGACCACTTGTTTTTTGTTTTGTTTTGTTTTTTGTTTTGTCTTTCTTTTACTTAGGAATTTTATATGCTTGGTGGAGATGGAAAAAGATGAAAATCAAGCTGAATTCTTCGAGAAAGAAGGCGTCAAATACTTTATGGAACTTTATTGCTGTGGAACCATGTTTTGAGTGCTCCTCCTAGACGTCTTTCATAAATATTCTAGATATCAGCAGATTGATATGATTGGAAACCTGGCTCATCAAACAGTGTACGCTGGAAGAAGCCTGCTTGGAATATGATGGTTTTGTATTGTTTCTGAAAGTCTGTGACAAAACACTGTAGACATCTACTCATTATTTCTTAACTCTGCATCTCAATTTAGCTACAGCAAAACTAGTCTTTGAAGTAAATAGAACCAGAGCCCTTTTGGAAACTTTTATTGAACATGACTCATGGAGAAGAGCTTGGCTCTGAGATGCACCAGGATTCTGTTGTTCTAACTTACCTAGAGGGATTACTAATGCATCAAGCAGCAGGAGGCTCAGGTACTGCAGTTGACAAAAAGTCTACTGGGCATAGTGGAGAGGATCAAAACTTTAAGATTTCTGGAAATATATTTCCCAGCTGTCAAAGTAATGGTCCAGTTCTTAACACAAATACATATCAGGGATCTGGCATGCTGCACCTCAAAAAAGCAAGACTGTTGCAGTCTTCTGAAGACTGGAATGCAGCAAAGAGAAGGCGGTTGTCTGATTCCATTGTGGATTTAGATGGAAAAAAGGAAGCTTTGTTAGCTGGCATGGTTGAAAATGTGCCTAAAGGGAAACAGGATAGCACATTACTTGCCTCTTTACTTCAGTCATTCAGCTCTAGGCTGCAGAGTGTTGCTCTGTCACAGCAGATTAGGCAGAGCCTTAAGGAGCAAGGGTATTCCCTTAGCCATGATTCTTTACAAGTGGAGAAAGATTTAAGGTGCTACGGTGTCGCATCCAGTCACCTGAAGACTCTACTGAAGAAGAGCAAAGCAAAAGATCAGAAGCTGGACAACAGCCTGCCTGATGTAACGAAGAGCCTGCCTAAGGAGAGGTTTATAGAGTCTCCTCATGCGGTGCAGAGCGGACCTAAAGTGATAAACGAGCCACTGTCATGTGCTGCAAGATTGCAAGCTGTTGCGAGCATGGTAGAGAAACGGTCTAGTCCTGCTGCCTCGCCGAAGCCCAGTGTAGCATGCAGCCAGCTAGCTTTACTCCTTTCAAGTGAAGCTCACTTGCAGCAGTACTCCAGGGAACATGCTTTAAAAGCACAAAATGCAAATCAAATAGCAAGCGAGAGGCTTGCGGCTATGGCCAGATTACAAGAAAGTGCTCAGAAAGATATTGGCCAATTTGGGTTAGCAAAAGGAATGACAAGCCATCTCAATGGTCAAACAGGATCATCAACCAAAACTGTGTCTAACAAAAGCAATATGGCACCATTTCAGAGCTCAGTGGGAATCATGCATTCACCTCCCAAGAGTGTGGGCTACAAAAGTACTTTGGAAAAGAGTAGCCTGAAAACCTGTCCCAGCAACAGTTTGCTCTTGCATCTCCTGAAAAGCCAGGATACCACCAAACATGTGAAAGGGCACGAACAGAGTGAGAGAGCCAGCATTTTTGAGGAGAGCAGCACACCAACAACCATCGATGAGTATTCAGACAACAACCCTAGTTTTACAGATGACAGCAGTGATGATGAAAGCTCCCATTCTAACTGTCTTCCTATAGACTTATCCTTTAAACAGAGGACAGATAGACCAGATGCAGGTCCGCCCGCATCACTGGATAACCTGACTCAGTCCTTGCTTCATAACTGGGATCCAAAAGTTTCCTGTCCAGAGAACAAGGAAGACAAAGACACTCCGAAGGCTTCTAAGCTGAATCCCCACCAGAAAGTAACGCTACTTCAGCTGTTACTTGGACATAAGAGTGAAGAAAAGGTAGACAAGAGTAATGACCCTCAGGGACCACACAGTGCAGCTGATGTGGCAAAATTCACTGTACAGACTGGTAAAAGGACTCCTGTTACTGACAGTCCCAGTGCAAATCGAGTGACTCCATTAAGCACTCCACCTTTGCTGGCTTCTACGAAAGCAGACTCTCCTATAAACCTCTCGCACCAATCGTTAGCCATCAAGCGTAGCTCGCCACCGTATGCCTGCAGCATCCAGCCAGACAGGCTGGTGAATCCCGCATCCAAGCACTTGATAGACCTTTCTAAAAGCAAAGAAATTCAAGGAGCCAAGCTGAGCAGGAACGATAGTCCCCAGAACTCTTCGGCTTTCAGTGCCAGCAAGCTGTTGCAGAACCTCGCTCAGTGCGGCATGCAGACTTCCATGTCAAGTGAAGAACAAAGAGCCAGCAAACAGCTGCTAGCAGGGAACACGGATAAACCTGTAGGCTTGATTGATAGATTGAACAGCCCTCTGCTTACGAGTAAATTAAGTACACATGAAGAAAATAGCAAAATATTCAGTTGTCAGCCTGCACCCACCGAACAAGGACTTCCAGGTTCGGAAATAGAAAATCTCCTTGAAAGGCGCACTGTCCTTCAGCTGCTTCTCGGAACTCCCAATAAAGGTAAAAGTGAAAAGAAAGAGAGGATGCATTTAAGAGATGAAAGTTCTCCAGAACAGACAGATAAGGCTTTGAATGAGCAAATATTGACGGTGAAAATAAAAACTGAACCATCGGAAGAATCAAATGTTCCTTATAATTCAAATGCACAACAAGTGAGAGAGTGCAAGGGTAACAAATTTCAAGGATTTGTCCATTCACTGCAGAGAAACACAGCTGCTTCTTCTCCAGCCTCTGAGGAGTTGAAATCTGAGCCTCTTTCGCCTCAAGATTTTTCCTTTTCCAAAAACGGCCTGCTAAGTAGGTTGCTGAGACAGAGTCAAGACAGTTACCCTGCGGATGAGCTGGACAGGAGTCACCGAAACAATGACCTGACACACCTTGAATCTAAGAGTCTTTGCACAGTACCGAAGAAGAGGAAGCTTCATGCTGAGCCTTTGGAAAGTCCATTAAAAAAGATGAAAAGTAATGTGTCTGATGCTGCAAACAATCACGCTTCCCCTACTGAGGCACTGTACGGGCCTTTGCTGAACCAGCAAGAACTGAAATTCGGCAGAAGTGATGCTGAATTTAAATATGCTGTAAGTCACAGTTCAAATAACGAAAGTGAAAATAGGAGTTGGTCTAGAGATAGTAAAGGCTTTAATGTGTTGAAACAGTTGCTTCTCTCAGAAAACTGTGAGAGAGATCTGTCACAACATAGGAATAACATGCTAACAGAGGGCAAGAAAAAAGGAAACAAAACCAGTGCAACAGTTAATAAACCCGAATTCAGCATTTCTTCAGTAGGTGCGTTAATGGGAAGCCCTGTGCAGCAGAACAGCTGTGTAGACCACAGAACATTTCAGTACCCCGTAGCAGTAAAAAGTCCTGCTGGTTCCCCCTTCCCTGAACATTTGGGAAGTACAGTGTCCAGACTTGAGTCCGACCAGTTTAGCATGTGTCCTATGCCCAGTGAAAAAGGGCCCATCAGATGGGTGATCACAGGTATGGACAAGAACGATTATGAAAAAGACTCTCCGAGACTGACCAAAACCAATCCAATATTGTACTACATGTTACAGAAAGGCGGCAACCCTGTTAGTAGCCAAGAAGCACATGACAAAGAAATGTGGAATGAACCTTCATTTACTGATAGTTCAACTCATGTTACAATCAAAGAGGAGTTGACATCCGATGCAGAGCTTAAAACTCCTTTTAGTAACTTAAGAAGCCCTTACAACAGCCATATGGGGAGTAAGACCTCTCATCAACATGGTGTGAACGGAGAAGTGCACGGACTCCTGGAAAAAGTGCTAACAATCAAAAAAGAGCCAGAATAAACTACAGCCTCCTCAATGAGTTTACAATCAGTGGTTTTGAATCTTTGTTTAAAAAAAAAGAAAAAAAAAGAAAAAAAAAAAGAGAGAGATAGAAAAAAATAAAAATGTGTACGAACTTGACTACTGTATAAATTGAGCATGATTTTAAAAAAAAGCATGGTCTAATTGAAACATGTTTTCATTTGATAAACTTTTTATTTTTCTGGTGATGTTATTTAAAATACATGTAGATAAAATTTGCTTTACAATAGACTGTCACTAGGAAACTAGAAAGGTTGTAGTTTGTACAAGACATTTCTGTATGCATCAGGTTAAGTTATGAGTACTCTTTGATCAGAGTCTTATTTGGATCTGCAAGTTTTTGGTATAACATAAAGTGTAAGCGTACAGCCTAGGTGGTGGTAATGCTGCGTTTCCTCCCTCCCTGTAAAATAATCCTTATTTTTGGGAAGCCTGAGCATAGGGACAGTGTACTACTTATCTTTTCTTTTTTCTTTTTTTTTTCTTTTTGTTTTTTTGAATGTTTAATATGTTCTGTGAAATTTTAAGAATTAACGTTTAAGAAATGGAGCAGTCCGTCCAAGGTATTAGCTCGTCATATTGGAAAACCTGTGTCAGTGTTAATAATTGAAATGCACTGAAATGTATTTTTTAGTGCTTCCAAAATTTTTATTGTTATTTTTAAATCTTGTTTGTGGTCCTACCAGAATAGTGGTGTAAAATCTATTTTTCTTCCTTGCCCTGCTCTTCACAAATGCCTTCCTCAGAATCCTTAGCCATAGTTGTGAGTTACTAGTTACGATTAAGGGTTTTTTCTAGGGTTTTATACAAAAGGCTGATTTTCATAGGCCATGCCAGTACTGCATGAGTCGTCTTAACGGCGCATTCCTGTCACTTCCCTGCTTAAGAGGGGAAAGCCAAAATGCCTCTTGGAGTAGTGCCATTAAGAAAGCTTAGTAGATACATTTGGTGAGGGAAATGGTAGAAAGCTTGTGAAGCGGATGAGCGAGTTGCCGCTTTAGTGCCATCCTGCTTCCCCTGCAGAAGAACACCAACTGTGCTAAAGCAGCACATCAGACTTCCACTCAAAGATGGGATAGGATTTTAATGAAAAATGTGTTGGCCTCTTCCTACAACCAGGGAAAAGAATCCATATTCTGCCAATATTTATTACTCTCTGAACAGCTGATGAATGATTTAATGCACTACCCTTTCACTGCAGAAAGCCCAGTTTTAGAATAATTTTTCAGGTTGCACTGGGGATAAAACTGTGGTTTTGTCATGTCCTGTAATGGATAGTGGGACGTGTCTGAGAAATCCTCCTCTGCCCTTTTCCTCAATCCCCACCTGTGCTGTGATTTGTAACGTCTGGCAATATCAGCCTGAGATGGGAGCAACTGAAAATTGCGGTCAAAGCCGAGACACCTTAAAAGAATTGCTGGCTGGGGAAGAGCCATGCAGCTCTGCTTTCCTGTTAACGCTGTCAGTGTTAACTCCATTTGCAGCCCTTATTTCTCATGGGGGAGGAGGAGGGCAAAATCCAGGTCTTCTAAATTATATGCATTATTGGCAACCCTAAGTTTTGCTGAACTTTACTCCCCTGGAAAAAAACGCTTTCCGTAGCCTCTAATTTCATTGATAATCCCCTATCCCATCAGCAGACAGCTAAGTAGTTGGCTTGCACAGATACTGAAAGCTGCACTCTGCTTTAATTTTGACAATTTTCACCGTTGGGAACCGATGACATGACAAAACTACTGCTTCTGTCCATCTCACGCTTGCATAGCAGAGAGGAGAGATGGGGCGTTTTGCTCTTTTCCTTTCAGGTTTGGTTTCAGAGATTCTTTTCCCAGATTGCTGGCATGCCAGGACAGAGCAAGCTGTTGTCCCCCTCTGGACCTCCACCCCCTGCCTGGGATCAGTTGCCCCTCTTTCCAGTGCAGTCCCTACTGAAAGGGACTTCTCCTGGCTGCCAGCTGGAAAATGCACCACTATTCTGTTTTACCCCCCTGGGGCATACCTTCTTGTAGGGAACACAAATATTTGGCAGTATCCGATACACAACATTCCCCCTGGTTTATATGAGAAATAACAGAGCGATTTAAAGATATATTTTTATGTTATTTGGGTGAAACGTAATATATTAATGGGCTGTACAAAGAAGATTTATATTTTAAAACCTTCACACAAATTTAATATCATTTTAAATGTCATTGTCTGAAGTATAATATAAAAATAAAATTTTGTTTGTCTTTAATATTGCATTTATAAATGGCCCAATGACAATTCAGATGTCTCATAGAATAGTCATTAACGAGATAAAGTATATTTTGGATTGACAATGGAACTGAATTCTTTTTATATGAGTCAACCCAGCAGAAATATTAAAAAGATGGTATTTGTTCCATCCATTAAAGTCTCTTAAAGTCTTAATTGATTATTTTTCTTGAAACAACATGTATATAGCTAGGAAATATATACAATATAGAATAATAGATGGTCCCGGAGTAAATACAGGGCTATAATTTACTTGAAGGGCTCCACAGAAAAATGCAGCTTGAATGGATGTGAAATAATCCGGTTGGAAAAATGTCATCAAAAACAAAGTTGAGATGAAAAGTAGGGAGGAGAATCTAACCCTAACAAAAAGTAATATTGGAGTCTAGGAGTGTGCTTATCTGTGTATTTATTCTATGGTAGTCTATTGTTATAATGTATGCTTTTGAACATTTAGTTTTTACAGTTTTATAAAACATTTAAGTTAAAGCGTTAACAGCTTGACCAGTTGATGATTTAGCTTTCTTTTTAGGTGATGTTAATGAAAGGGTATTACCATTCTCACAGACGTCAGTAAACTATAATACACAAAAATGTAAGCTTAGGCCATGCTGTTCATGGAAGACTCTTACCTCATGTAGGCCTTGCGATCTCAAGCAGCGTGTACCATAATGATGAGACCCTTGAGAGAGGGTAGGGACTGCCACCTGAAAGCTCTTCAGTCAGCTACTAAGAGGGCCACAGCCTCCTATGTGAAATTCTCCAGTATCACTGCTGTTACCCCTCCCTAGGGAGAAGAGGTCTTCTTTAAAATCTGCCCTGTCCACATTTACAGCCTTTAAACCTGAGGACCAAAGGCTCTTTAAGCATTTATTTTTTTTTAATATCTTGTAGCATGTGTGAATAAAAATGAGTCACCATTGTTTTCCTTGGGGACTTCTCCATCAGAAAAGGGGGATGAGGGAGCTGGGTTTGCACCAGCAGAAGGACCGGTAGGGCTGGGCTGGCCATGTTTCCCCAAGCAACTCAAAGATGCTTGATTTCCACCAGTCCCTATAGATAAATGATAAACCAAGGTCATCTGAGTAATGCTTGATATTCTCAGCAACTCCTGTCTCCTCGGTTCAGTAGACATTCACTGCTAGGATATGCATTTTGGCTGTCTCCAGTATGCTTTCTCGGTCTGGAGGAGTGGAAGCTTCAAAGATTGCTCTGCAAACTGAGGAAGCTGAAGTTTCAGCTGAGCCTTTAGACTACAGACTAGGGGGAAAATGGGCCTTTGTCACATACTGGCACGGTAGCTGTGTAGGCGAAGAAGTGCAGGATTGATGGGTGCTGTTTTGTGATCTCACCATCAAAGTAGCAGGGGAGGGAAGGGGCGGAGATCGCATCCTGGTTGTAGCTGGTGAGACTGCTGGGAGAAAGATGCCTCCACCCCGTGAAGAAGTTACACTGAAGTTGTAATTGTAGCCCCTTGGGAGTTATACCCGAATCAATTTCAACCTCATTTAACTCAGAGCAGTAGCAGCAGCAGTTGGGTTGCTAAGTGCCCTGGTGCCTCGCCTGAGGGGGCACATACAGGCTCATGTTGCTTCACCCACTGTGGTGGTGCAGTGCTCCAACCTACCTAGATTTGGGGATTGGCTTGTAATTGCCAAGCAGATATGCCTTTTCTTTCCAGAGGAAAGTGTACAAGACTGAGGGAACCAGATTTTCTAGTGTCTCCTCTGCCAAAGTTTAAGGGAATGCTGGGGGGTGACGCATGACCACAGAATCGAAGGTGTTTTGCTGGAGGGCTTCTCTACTGATACTATCCAACTGGACGGCTCAGTTTGAGAAGTTTATAAACATTATGAGATCAAAAGGGAATTCAGCCATAACTTTCACTTTTCGTAGCCATTTACTCTTAGTAATGTTTTTAAATTTTTAATTTACAAATGTTTTTAAAAGAAAGAAGTGAATGGTTTAAATTTTCCCTGTTAAATGTTGGTGAAAGTATTACAGCTCTCATTGACGTCAGTGACATGATATTACCAGTTTGTTCTCTGCCACATCTTACAGAGGAGTAAACTGGTAAGTATATATTATATATATTTATATATAATGTAAATATATTGACTTGTTACACCTATAATATGTTGAAATTGGTTTTTAAAAGGTGATGTAAATAGTGGTTTCCTTAATGAAAAATACATATTTTGTATTGTTCTAATGCAAAGGAAAAAAAAAAACCTTTTAATCTTTTTTGTTATGTATATTCCATGTATAAGTGTAAATATGATCACATAGGTTTAAAAACTTTTGCATGTATGTATACAGTTGCAAGTCTGGAAGAATGTATAGAAAAATACTTTTATTTAAAGTTGTGATTACCTGCTGCATGAAAAGTGCATGGGGGACCCTGTGCATCTGTGCGTTGGCAAAAAAAAAATAATAAGAAAAAGTAAAAGTCTTAACAAGTCAAATCAGTTCAAAACACAACAGTATTCCACTTCTGGACATGACTTCTGCTGTGGTATTTTAGCTTTGTGAAAGAATGTGCTTCAAATCAAAAGGGTCTTGGGGGTGGGGGGTGGGGGAAGACAAAAAAAAAAAGCAAAACTACTTTTAAAACATGAAGTATTCCTACATCGATAATCAGTCATGTAAGTTCAGGACTCCATTTTGCGTAACTGAAATATTGTACCAGGACTGTTCCATCCCTGTAAAACAAAGGAGTATTGATTTTCATTGCCATACATAAGAATTCGGGATTTTACCACAACCAATTTTATTGTGATGTGTCTTCAGTAATTTATCTAACTGGTCTCATTTTTTTATTAGAAATTAATTTCCTCATGTGATGTCACAAAACTGTACATACTGCAGTGTGAAGTTTTTTTAAATCTTTCAGTGTTTACTTCCTGCAGAAGATTTGAATAAATGAGAAAAATGCATTGTCTTGATGGGTTTTAAATCTGCTTTATTTCATGTGTACTCTCTGTTACTGAAGTGTCAGCGGGCTCTTTGAATCAATGCCATTAATATAAATTTGTGACAACAAAAATACCTCGAGGAACTGAGGAGCACAAAGCCTTCAACAAAGCTACTCACTGGAAACAGAGTGGTGGAGCTGGAAATGAACCAGTTTAAATCAGATCAGCAGCTTTGCTTTACAAAGCACTGTGTTATGTTCTATTCACGTACCCTTCTGCTTATTAATTGCAAGTCAGTGACCATAAACTGGAAACTTCTAAATAGGGATTTTCATGTGAAAATTGTGTTAAACAAGTGTTGAAACATTTTTCAGGTATCCCGTGCAGGGCGGGAAAGGGGTGTTTTCCCACTAAAATGTCCTTTGGTCCATATCACAAGGAACACTTTTTAATTGTATTCAAGTTCTTAAACGTGTAGAAGTGAACACTATTTACCCGTGAAGACTATACAAAGATTTAACAGCGCAATTCCATCATATTTTGTGGCTTTTCAGTTAGCTTATGACATTGGTGCAAATGGTGGATTTCGATATTAGCGCAAGCACTGTTTCTCTGAAGCATTTTTGTTCCAAGATGTACAGGGATGCTGTGTCTGGAGCTGTACAGTTGCAAGCAAACACTTGTGTCCTGACTGTCTTGGGTGACAGTAACGGCTATTTTCATGAGTCATCCTACATTTTCCGATCCCTTAGTAACAAATGTGCTTTCATGAGGTTCTTTGGAAGCTTTTTGGAAAGCATAAATTCTAATCCATAAAGTTAATTTGAAAACGGTAATTCCAACTCCATAAATTTCAGCTAAGGCTTCACAAAGTATGTAGTTAAGAATTTTGATTGTTGGGTATCCTAGATGGAATAGGATTGGGATACTGGCTGCCTTTGGATGTGTCATCATAAAGTACATATATAATGCCACCAGTGATGCTTGCCTTCAGAGGGAAAAGACCCTTGACCCAGCTTCTGCATAGCCTCTTCTCCCTGCAAGTAGGCTTGCCCCTGATTTGAGGGATGAATGGCTAAGCCAGAACACCGCCACGTGAAAAAGCAATATACCTAAGGAGCTGATCTAGTCTTCTAATGGCAGTGAAGCTTGGAAATAATTTCTGAAATACATGCTTCCTCACTGACTCAGTCCCTGTGGTTTTGATTCTATTCACCAAGCAAAACCAGTGGGATATGCTTTTATTTGTGATGCCCTAGGACAGTTCCTTGGAGCACCTGAATGTCACTGATTTCTGTTTTATTAATTGGGGGGATATAACTTCACTATATTTATTCAATCTTTTTGTGCTGTAACACCAAGTTAAACTTGCTTTGTGTCTACCGAACAAACCTGAAAGGTCTGAGGAGGTGAGTGTGTGCTATGCTAAACAGCCTGTGGAGTGATGAGGATCTTGAACGGGTGTAAAAATTCCAGGAAACATTTCACTCCAAGCGAACATTAACAACATTTGCTTAGCGATTCATAATAAACTCGCTCAAAAATGCCTCAAACCACCAGTGAATTCTTTGCAGACAGACCTGTGGTCATGCGGAATCTTCTTGATCTTCCGTTTGTTCCTCAGAAAATGAAACTGGCACATGATGTTGATGATTTTTCACAGAACAGCCACTGGATAAAAAAATGAAAGTTTCTGCTTCAGAGATTTCAGAATGTGTGTGTGGGGAAAATAGTAATTGCATTCATGGGACTTGGCAGCCCCATTGTATGCTCCTCAGTGAAATTAACTCTAGCAGTGTGGGCATCAAGGACAAATGTGGACTTGGATAGATCATTTGCAGGCCTATGCATTCTTTATCAGGGTAGAAAAATTTGTTGCAGTAATGCAAACACATCTACAGATAAGTAAAGCAAATTATTCTTCACTGACTGTAAACTTTGTCAAAGAAAATGCGATTTGGAGCTGAAGAATTCAATGACACTGTTTTTCCAGATGGCACAACTCGGCGCATTAGGCACATGTAGTGCACCCATGGGAACGTCTGTAGGGACTTGATATGAGCCTTGAGCAATGGCTATGACATGCAGGTAATAATTGTTGGTAATATTTTTGTTTCCTTTTGATTGTCAGAGTGACTCAAAGGGAGCATGGCAGAAACTCAAGGCATGAAAATCCTCTTTGCTGATAAATATCAATGCCACTAATGAAAGAGCATATGCTGATCCAAGCTCACAGCAGCCCACTTTGATTTGCCTTTTTAAGGACTGCTTGCTTTTAATGAATAAAGATATTTGTAACTATTTTCAGATTACTTTTCTGATTAAACTGCTCAGAATTTAACTGAATGCAAAATGAATATTACCAACTTACAACCGTGCCAGTTGGATGAGCTTGACGCCTGCCTCGCAGTTAAACTCAGCACGTGTCTTTGGTATGTACATCTTGGTGTGCTGGAGCAAGATGTCCCCACCTTCACGGTATTAGAGGATCTTGATTCTCTTTGCCCAGTCTAGTTTGGTGAGGTGGAGATACTTTCGTGCTAAATAGGAGTCCAACTGGGCCATTTTGTAAGTTAGCAGGGGCTCTCTGCACCTGGTCTTTACTGAAGCTGGGTGTTGACTTTTAAAGTCAAACCCTTTTGCATGCTCATAAATTCTCTTGAAAAGTGCAGTACGAACCTCAAAGGTGATTTCTGAAAACTAGTTGTGTGTAGCCACTGGGACATTGATAGTTATAACCTGTTGCTGTTAGCTCTTAGTATTTGCCTGTCAGCACCTTTGTAACTCCAGCAAAGTGTCATCATTTTCCAAATTCTGCCAGACTAGAACCCATGTCCAACTCTAATTGCCAGTACCAAGAGAAAGAGATTAAATTCAAGCATGTTTTGGAGTTGGATTCCCTGACACTCTGTCTCTTGTATGATATGACTTGGGAAAAGCTTTTCTAGGGATTCTGTGGAAGATAGAAGGAAATTCCTCTAATATCTAGCTGTTAGTATTGTGCCATTTTTTTCCTGTTCTGTTATTCACATTTAGCTCTGAAGGAAATTCTTGTTTTATGGTTTTGGGGTTTTTTTTGAAAGAAATCTAAGTGACTCTCCTATGCCTTACAAATTACTCAATTTGTGCTTTGCCTTTGATCATCAAGGCTATGTTCCTTCAGTTGATCCATGCTAGTATGTATCTGCATGCCTGTTTGCTGGGGCAAACCAGTGGCTTGGAGGTCTTGCCTCTTGGGGCACAATTAATTTAAGGGGAGGAGGAAGAAAAAGGGAAGGGAGAATCTTAGGGTAGCAAGCTACAAAGGTGTTGTTCTCAAAATCTTAGGATGGCAAGCTATAAAGATGTTACTCTCAAGTGCCTTTTCCTTTCTAATCCCACCTCATTTTCCTCTATTCAGCGTGGTCACAGGGAGAAAGCCTTCATTAGCATCTGCAGCAAGAATTGGCTATATCTAGGAAACAAAAACCTCAGGCAGCTATACATGTTATAGGTAACATACTAACTATAGTTCAGTGTCTCTGCCCAAATCTCGTAGTGTTATTAATGCAAGTTTACTTACTTCCCAGTCCAAAATCAAAAGAAACCTTACATTTTATTATGCAGAACTACTAATAGCCTGTTGTTCAGCCTGTAAATATGTTTGAAAACCTGAAAGGAATTAGTCTAGTTAATCTTTGCATGTAATGATGTGTCCATATCTTGTGCAAGTAACGGCTAACTCTCATGCCTTTTCCCCCCTTCCTCCTCCATATGAGTTTCAGTCCTTTAATCTCATTTTCATACTGTATGGGATCCCAGTCATCACCCGTGAAGGGCCAAGGAGACAAAAAAGGAAATAAATAAATAAATATCCGTTTTTAGACAAAAAATTGATTGGAAATAAGTATTTGCCTAAGGTACTACATTATGTGTTGACTTTATGGAATGCTGTATCTTGGACTCTCCTACTGAAATTAGTCACCCAAGCCATTGTATAGTGCCTGTATACTGAGCAGAGAGGTGATGATGTCTAACAGTACCTACTCCCAGCATCTCTTTCTGTTTCTTTTATCTCAGAATGTTGCTTACAGTGGCAGAAAGAAGCAAAATGTATGTCCCAAATCCATTTTTCCCCAAAAAGAATACTGTTTAAGAGTTTTTACAAGTGATAGAAGGTTGCAAGTCCAAGGACAAAGTAAGAGAAGGAAAATGTGAGAGGGATTTTTTTTTTAAGCATCCTCAACGTGGTCCAGCTGGCAGCCTGTTGCCTGCTCCCGTTCTGTCCCACCACCTGTTTCCCAGAGGGAAGTCACAACGGCAGTGCAGGCAGTCGTTGCTTCCCAGGGGGCCAAATGCTGCCATTTGCATGAGATCTGATGCTGGGAGCTGGTGGCGGCTGCTCTCACCACTGACAAAGCAGGAGCAGCTGCTGATAGAGGAAAAAGCACTGAAATCCCCTGCTGAAAAGTATTAACAGCCCAAAGAATCATCCTGTATTTTTGCATAGCATAGATTTGCAGTTATTAATTTAGAAGCAGAAGGAATAATTGCATAGAATCAGACAGCAGTTTTGAATAGAGACAGCGGTACTGAGTACATCCCACCCTTTAAACCTTGCATAGAAGGTCTAAGGATAGTTGCATAAAAAGATGACTTTTTATATCCAGTGGCTTCAACAGATTTTTTTTTTCATTGTCTTCCCACATCTGCTTAGCTCTTGAAAGCTTGTTTCGCTGTAGTAAGAAAGGTGCTATTCCAGTTTTCCTGTCACATTTGTCTCTCTTTTTACACAAGCATTTATATTGTGATTACATTAGAAAAATAGGGCTTTCTATCCCTTGTTTGATTTCCAATTGTGTAACACTGTACAATTCTGCCTGCAAAACATCTCCTGACAGTACCAGGAACCTCCTGCACGGAACAGAAGTCTCCTCTGACCCAGGCTAACTGTTGTTCCTCGCTGCTAGGATGCCTGGAGCGGTAAGTGGTAACGTTAGCAATGTGTGAGATACCGAGCACTGCATACATTTCTGCCTAGTTCAGTTTTTGTATCTCCCAGTTTGGATCAAGGGGTTACAGAAATTTTTGGCAGTACACAGGGCATGGGCTGCAGAAGTAGCAGCCAGTTTCCGAGCTTCATGAGCTTTGCATGAAAGTAGAGGATTCAACGTATGGTATGAAAATCTTGACAGCTGTAGAAACATCTGTAAGGTAAGGTAGTGCTCCTTGGTTTTTGAAAAGCCATGCTGGATGCGTGGAGCTTGCCCTCTGCTTGATGCACTGTTGCATGTTTTTTTTCTGGTCTGGGAACCAGGAGGGGAAAAATTGGATGAATGAGGACAGCACTCACAGGGCTAAATCCAGTCCACGGAGTGACTGATTAGAAAGGGATGAAGCAGAAACCTCTGTCCAGAAAGGTATCAAGACCAAGGGACAGTTATAGAAGTAGACTGGTCAAAGAAAGTGTTTGGAAAGATGCTCTGTATCTTTTCTATCTAGTATACAAAATCCTGGTATTTTTGTATACCTATATCCAGGTATCGGACCTGGCAAGGGTTAAAGGAGGTAACAAAAAGGGACCTTCTGGCCACAGCTGCTGCTGCTTAGTGGGGTGGGGATACACAGTTAGATAGATGGTAGGTAGCATCTTCAGCCTGGAGGGAATGTAGACTAGATTGAGCTTGCTGAAAGAGTCTAGGATAAGAAGTAGACAGAGAAAAGGACCTCAGGAGGAGTATGGTGGCACCAGGATGCCTTGTTTTAACATGTATAAAAGTAGGAGTCCATGTTTGCTCTGTTTTCTTTTTCCATGGGAGAAGTTACAGCTGCTACATCATCATGTTTATTCAAATTCAGCAGCAATCATTGCAGTCTTCCTGCCATGAGCAAGGGTTGCTCTTGCAACCTTACTATGTCATGTATTTGGAAATACATGACATAGATCTCTCCTACTGCCAGGTGGTGCCTGTAGTCCGTCATGACTGGTTGTATTTCCTACCACCATTGTCACTGGGAGAAGAGGGATAGTCCCCAAATTATGATTGAGGAACCTCAAGTTTGCATTGTAGTTGACTGTGGGTTTCTTGCAATTTCACGTGGGATATATGGCCATACTGCATGTCAGGATTTCTGTATTAAATAGACCAAAAAATACTTTTCCTTGTTTTAGAGAGACCTGAATGCTAGTAGAATATCAACTGTACGTGTACCTGAGATAGACAAGAGAGTACCATTTGTCTTATATCAAGTTTTGGTGTGTTAAAAGGTGTAGCCTGTGGTTTGGCCTTCCTATTTACTGAAATGTGAAGCTTCCCATCAGATGGGAAAATCCCTGGAGATGATGGAACCGCTATGATCTGGTTACCCGTCTGACAGAAATGCCTTTACAAGTGACAGGTCAGAAAGTAAAAGCTAAACTCCACAACTCTGGTTTCTTTTTGCGTCCTATCTGCATCAGTTATTTAAATCACACTCTCTGACCCTGCCTCTGCTTTGGTCATCTCACCTGGGACCTTTGAGTAAAACTAGGTTAAAATGTACTTGGCAAGAGAAATATTTTTGAAATATAACTCAATCACAATGCCTGAAATAAGCAAGTTTAAAAGCTAGTAAGGATGAAGAAAATGGAAGAAAGGTTTCTGAAGCCAAAGAGTAACCTAAGTTGGAAGTAGGGCACCGGATATGATTTGTACCTGAAACTTGTGAAAGCTGACCCCAGGCTTGCAGTTGTGTAGGTCTAACCCCTAATAGGCTTGGACAAGTAAATAAGACCTTGCAGCAATGAAAGTGCCTTATTGCAGCTGTGCTTGTGGGAGCCCGATGACAGTGTTTTTTCTCAGCTGGGCTACACCTCACTGTGTTTTCCTCAACATAAAGCTCCTTCACTTAGGCTTAGTTCTAGTGTTTCAGTGTATTTTTAGCATGTTGTTTGTTTCTCATCTGCCATATATTTCTCATATCAGCAGCAGGGTAAATTAAACATGGGGTCTCATATCTAAAATAGCTTTTCTTGAAGAACGCAAACACAAACGAGGCTCATGCACTCTCTGATTAGGTTTTTTTGTGTGTGAGGGAAAGGGGACTTTCTTGGGAAGAATAAAAAAGTGGAAAATCTTTAAAGCTGATAGTGTCTCCAGCTAATCTAAAATGTTTGGATTTACATGCAAAATTAAGAATTTTGGTGGGCAGGATTGTTTTAGCATTTCTTTCTGTAGAGAGAAATGTGAATGAGCATGGGTACATAAACACATGCAGAAGATAGGTGCAATGACTCATGCAGACAAGAAAAATTAAGAAAGCTGACAATGCAAGGGCTGTTTTTTTAAAACAGTAGGGGTGTATAGTGAGCATTCTTGTAGAGTAGCCATTATTTATTAAGTAGAGACAGAGTGAGTGGAGCTATACAAAAATATAATGAGACATGCTTCAAGGAATTTGCAGCCTATTACAAACTCAGGAAAAACACTGCAGGCACATAAAGTACATTAAGTGCTGGTACAAGTTAGCAGTAGTGAAGGAATCTGGCTGAGGTCATTGTTGAAAAGTATTGTGAAAAGAGTAAGTCTGGAGGAGGAGGAGGAGAGGGGAAAGTCATCTGAGGTGAAATTGTTTGGAATACTTAAGTGGACCTGGCACTAGCTCCTCTGCGTGGGGTGGATTTTATACTCAGTCCTGGGGAAAGATGACTACCCATTTGAAGAGGCTGTTGGGAAGAGGAAAAAAGGGAAGTGGGTCAAACTGGAGGGGAAGGTTTTATGGTGGGATTGAAGGCAACCTTTGAAGGCAATGAGGGGAAGATGAGAACAGGAGGGGAAAGAAGGAAGAATTTGGATGTGTGCAGCTACAGAATAACACCTGAGCTTGGTTTGGACCTACTGAAGAAATACTGGTTAGATGCGGTACTGAGCTGATTTTCAGGAGTTGAGTCAAGCCAGAGCATTCAACACCTTCTGAAATTTAGAAAAAACGGTAAATAAAACAAGAACAGAGGAGGAGGAAAATTTATTTAATTGATAGATTTGCTACCTCGGCATTGGTATTCCTTATTTCAGGAGGGAGCGTGTTGTTTCTTAACTTGAAACGTGAATGATTAACTATGCATTGTGTTAAGGAGGTGATCAGAAAATGGACCTGTCACTGTGAGTTTCCATAGTGATCCCATAAAAAAAGGACTGTCAGCCCAGGAATGAATAAGAGGAAAAAAAAAGATCAAAAGTGGTGTGAGAAAGAAGCTACTTTATTAAATTGCCCAGAGAAAAAAAAAAAACCCAAAAGTTGAATTCCCCCCACCCCGTCTATTTAATACATTAAGTAATCTAAAATATGCATTGAGGTGTTTGGCTAAAAGCTCTGATGTTCTTGGAAGTGCTGCTGTGTCCATGCCTACTCATTTGCGGCTTGTGTGGGTATGTCTGCGCAGCCACAGCAGCAGAGCAGTGCTAGGCTATGCAGACATGCTCTCAGGGCTTTGCACACAACTGGCCTTGAGATTTTAGCAGAGAAGTGAAGTGTCATCTGGATCTGAAAAATGAGCAGTAGTGAAGTAAAAACAGGAAAGGCTGTGAGGAGAGAACTGACTCCAAGTCCCTGGGTGCTCCATTTGTTTATTCTTAGTTGCTTTTAACTAGCACAGAAGTATAGTCTGGTGTGTGGGTGGTCCCCGCACTGCAACCCAAGGCTAGTCTTTGCTTAGGTAAAGGTTAGTGCTGACAATACCATCTTATCACTGCAAGCTGAAAAAAATGTAGTGGGACTTCCTAGTAGTGAAGTTTAGGGAATTTTCCTGATTTCTGGTTTGCAGGGACAAGAAAAAAAAAACCAAAACCAAATTACGGCTGATATAGCATAGCTGCTGGGAAGATTTCAAACCAGGCACGGTTTTATACAGTTTGATGAAGCGGATGATCTTACCTGCTCTGTAATTTACAAAAGAACTTACCCACACCTTCTCTTCTTCCATAACATTACTGTGTTATTACCGTGTGTTTGTTAGGGCTACACACATACAGAGGAGCCAAGCAGCTACAGGCAGCAGATGAGCCTGGTTGCTCTCTACAACAAACTGTGGATAGAAGGGGCAGATGGCCTTTCTTCAAGTCTTCAGATCATAAATTTCAGAATGGAATTCTTTGTCCTTTTTATAAATTACCCAAGAATATCTTCTGACCTTGGATTTGTTAAGTTCTGAATGCCTAGCTTTTTACTTTTCCAATGTGAAAACAAAGCAGGCTTGTTTCTTTTGGGTCTGATCTTTGGCTCTCTTTTGGTGTAACTTAATGACAGTTGGTAACACCTCAGCTCTGCAGACTGACCTCACCTTTTTTATGGAGAACATTGAGACTTGGACTAAGCTACGCTGCATTTAGATATAAATATAGGTAAACGGTATGTTGTTCCCTAGATACCGGAATATGCATTTAGTGGAATTTGCTGTTATCTTCAGTTTCTGCATTCCTCATGTCCTCAGTTTGGAGCTGGGTTTCTGCAATTTATGTGCTCCGGCATTTATTTCATAACAGGGCAGACACTTTCAAGTCAATGAATTCAACCATCCTGACAAAAAAATCACTTTTTCCAGCTGTCTTTCATAGGCTTCTTAGAAATTTTCCAAAATGCTCAGAGTCCCTATGGCCTTAGTAGAAAAATGTCAGCTGTTGAGAGACAGTCTCTGAAGATTTTTCATGTACAGTAAGTAAAAGGTGCAGGAATACTTGATTAAATGAAAAGAAATATTTCAAACCAATTTTGATTTCATTGTATGGCAGGTGACTTCTCACCTATTTAGCATGTTAATTAGTATGAATATACCTTCTGTGCATCTCCTCAGCAAAATCTGTTTAGAGTAACCCACACAGATCTGGAAACACAAACTTGCACTTTAAAAAAAAATAAAAATGCAACAGTGGACTGCTGCCCCTGCCAGATTACAGGAGTTTATTACTCTTAGGGGAAAGCTTAATAGTCTGTTAATTGAGAAGACAGAAGATCTTTTACACTTGGCCGCACACTATTATTAGGAACATAGCAATAAAGGGAGCAAACCTTAGCCTACATATTCAAGCAAATTTTGCAAAATAATTTTAACAAGATAGTGATGGATTATCTGTGCTACAATGTGTGTGGTTCTCTGCAGAGCACAGTAGGGCTAATGGTAACAAAAATATTGACTACAGACAGGGATTTTGCTGATTTTTTATTATTGCCATGGACAAGGTAAAGTTGCCTAGCAAGCCACATGGCTCTTTAACATTGTGTGAGGGCCAGCCCTGTGAGAAGGACTGTGGGGTTTCTGATGCTTCTGACTTAATCCAGAGTTGGAACTTCGTAATAACCATGGCAGTGTGGAACAAGGCCTACCTTGCAGAAAATTACCGATTTGTCCAAATTGCAGCACTTTCTAAACTTGACTCCAGACCGCTAGATCAGAGCGAACGTTGAGTTCCTTGAAGGTACAGAACAGTTCGTTCCAAGGGTTTGCTCGCTTTGTATGCAGGCGAAACTGCTGCTTTTCAGAGTGTGATCTGATGGTACTGTGATTCACACATAGTAGCATTGGTACCATGACAACTCCAAACTCAACTGCGCTTGTGAATTTCAAGCTCAACTCCCACTGCCATCCCCATCTTTTATAATTCCCATGGTTTGGGTTGGGTTTGGTTTTTGTTTGGTTTTTAAATGGTACAGTGTCACTGAATTGCTTCTACAGATTTTAATGCAAGTTGTTTCTGCCCCAACTTAAACAAAGAAAAGCACACTTAGCATTAAACCTGCAAACACTTCTGAGTCTTACATTTTTATACCTAAGTAAATGATTGCTCTGTAAGCAAGAAATGATTTGATAAACTATTCTGATTGATTCTTATCGATTTAAAAGAAGTCAGGCATGCAACTGTGCTGCCAGTATGAAGTCTATGAAATTTAGATCTCGGGCATGCTTCTGAATAGCTACTGGCCTTTGCATGTGGCTTTGCCAGGGGAAAGCTGCCTGAGCCCACATCTCCATTCCAGGGAGACACAGAGGTCTCATGCAAAAGAAACTGTGGGCTTTTGAATATGCATATCTAAATCCAGTATGTTTCCAATGGATCTGCGTCACACACCATTTGGGAGAAGATTATTTTAAAGCAATGTTTAGAGCGACTGCACTGGGGAACGTAGGGAGCGTGCAAGTGTTGTGAAGCAAGGGTAATATTTCTTTTTATGTTTGTACATTTCTTGTCAGTATGATTTAGAGATATTACCACAGCTTTTTAATTATTTTTTTTTTCACCCAGCAATGTAAGTTAATTTCAGTACAAATATTCTTGTCCTGTCCTTTGGGTGTCTGCTACAGGAGAGAAACTCACCCTTTAGGGGTACTTATGGCAACGCATGGGGCATACAGCAGTCTTTCTCCCAAACTTGAACAACACCTGTGTTTTAATCAGGCTGTCACCTGTTTATATATATATGTTTTATTGGTTCCACTGCAGAAGGCAAAGTTTCTAGGGCAGAGGTGGAGGAAGGAACACCACCAGGATCTGGCTCCTTGTGGGGAAGAGCTAGCAGCTGGCCACCTCCTGCCCCTTGCAGCCCCTTTTGGGAAACAGCCTCCCTGAGGGAGCGGTGGGCACACATTCATGATGTGCATTTTTTTAAAACTTTTCCGTTTACCGAAGAAGCTACTGTTTAAGCTCCTCTTAAAAAAAAAAAGATAAATCAAGGCTGCTGTGCAGTAAGGGTTTGCATCTGGTGCGATATGACAGCTACACAGTAAGGAGCTTTTAGTGGCTGACACGATGGAGCTGACAAGGGTTTTACCAGGAGGGGGATTTTAAGTGAAGGAAATTTATTATTAACTCCTACATCTGCAACCACTCAGGTGTAGCTTGAAGCACAGGATCTGGCTCTGCTGCTGTATGGAATTTGTCTTCACCAACAGATTATACATCTGGTTGAGTTCTTGCTGACCCTAAATTCCCAGTATTTTCTTCTGTGAAGTTGATTTTTGAAAAATCCTTGTAACTGGGGCCATTATGACAATCCATTTCTGGTGTAGGTGACTGCTTTCCAGGAGGCAGGCACAGCACCCAGGAGGGCAGGAACCTGCTGGCCCCATGGCATCATCCTGGCCAGGCCATGCCACAGGTGCCAGCACCATGGTGGTCCTCTCACTCTCCCTGCCTCTCTCATTCCAGGCCCCATCCAGGGCTTCCCAGTTCCAGAAAGACAAGGAACTACTGGAGAGAGTCCAATGGAGAGTTACAAAGATGATCAATGGGATGAAGCATCTCTCTTATGAGGAAAGGCTGAGAGACCTCGGTCTGTTTAGCATGGAGAAGAGAAGATTGAGAGGGGATCTCATCAATGCTTATCAGTATCTAAAGGGGGGTGTCAAGAGTAGAGGGACAGGCTCTTCTCAATTGTGCCAGGGGACTCCGAAGGTCCCTTCCAACCCCTACCACTCTGTGATTCCGTGATCTGACTGCATGGTGGCTATGGCGGCTGGGATTGCCTCTGTGGCACCTTCACTCCCTTGGAAGCGATGGGACCTGCTGTGGCTTGCCTGAGTGGGTGGCCCAGGCCATGTCCCCAGCAGCCTTGTGCCCTGGCAGAAGCAAGGAAAAATAATGCCTGTCAAGCTCAGCTGAAGCACTTTTCCTTACTTAGAAGGAGCAGAGGGCAGGGGCCCAAGCAGCGTGTCTGGTGATAGTATCTGAGAGGGCTGGAAGATGCATGGAATTTGCTTGCAAGACATGCACCATTTGCTGACATCTTTTTGTAAATCCCAAAAGTGTGTGTGTGGGGGGGAAATAACAACCCCAAGGTGTAGAAGAGGGAATTTTCAAAGCTTTCTTTCAAATGCATTTTTAAAAATGCAGCAGATCTATTGTGTTTTATGATGAGTGCTGACTAACCTGGTCTCCTGATATAAATTCGGTCAGCTCTGCCAAGAACTGAGATTATTTTAGGCTCATCCGGACCGTGTCAAACCCGTTCACACCCTCTTATCCTGGCACCAAGCATACCGATGCTGCTACTCTGACCAGGTCAGGTATGATGCAGACATAAAAATAAAGCAGGTACCTGCCATTGGAATGTGCTGCAGCTGGCATTTTCTCCTGAATCCTCCCATCCTGGAAGCAAGAGAGAGAGGTTCACCATGCCACCTTTAGGAGAGGGCTTCTGGGGCCAGAGCTCACAGGGGCACTTGGAGATTGCTTGGGCTTGTGAGGAGAGTGGTTCTGCTGATGACAGCTCTTCTCTGCCAGCAACTTAATAAAATCTCACAGGCAGCTGAATCTCCACTGACATCGTGTCTTTAGGTCTTACTAGGACAAAAATGGATACTGTGGCTAGTATGGCATCTCTTCCATGTCCAGACCTATGAGCTACATAACAAAGTCGAGGCAGTCTGAGGAAGCCTGATGGCTACTAGGGCTGCCACAGAGAAATCTGGAGTAAGACACCATCGAAATACAGGAGATGGTACACAAGCTGGTGCTGGCTTCCTGACCAAGGGTTTCACTGCCTCTTTATCCCCAAGGGTGAGGGGTGATATGCTGGATCTAGTGAAATGGCAATGCAGCAAGTCATTGGTGTCACCAGCTAGGGAGGAACCTCAGCCAGTCCACGAACCAAGCAACTGACTGAGCATGAAACATGCCCAGTCTTCACTGGGGAAATTTCTGTGTCTAAAACTGCTGTTCTTTTTTCATGTTGGTGAAACTCAAGTCTGCACAAATACGTTTACAGAGAAGCATGAAAACTCCTCACAGGAAAAACTTGTGATAACAGTTGGCGTGCTTCACAGACCAGAGACACTGACAGACAGCTCTCAGGAAGTGAATGGGAATGTGGCACGAGAATATTAACATCTGTCCACCAGGAATGGAGCACTGGGGCCACGTTTTCCAACAACTGAAATGAACTGACCGAGTTTAGGCAGCTGCCTTTGAATGTGGAACCTTCAAAGATTTGCATCTCTGCAATTTGACAGCCCAATTGTGTGTAATACTGCTGGTGGCTAATCTTCCCCCATACACTTTGTTTCTGTTGCTGCAAACTGACTGAGTCTTCTTATAGCCTGCCAACAGTTAGGATTTTAAGGAAACAAACAAACACTTTGATATTATTCTTTTTATTCTTTTTTGCATGTTTTAATATGTTCAGATGTGGAAGTACTTAACTGCATAATGCCCCAGATGTCTGAAGGCATCTTGAGGATGAGAGTGCATGCGTTGGTGATATTGCAGACCGGGACAGTGCTTTTTGTGTACATTAGGACCAACTAGTAATTAGTAATGGAAATTTAGGACAGGAAACCACCTACCTAGAAAAGAGACTGACTACAGATGGAGCCCTGCTCAATAATTCTGAAAACCAAGCAATATTTAACATCCAGATAAAATGAAGACAAGTCTGAAACTCAGCCACTCAAAAAGCAAGTTAAAGTAGGTCAGTGAGTTTAGACCCAGCACTGCAGTTTGAATAACTCACAGAAAGTATCTGCATATTTTTCAAAACATAGGCACTGCCTAAAGCCATTGCTTTGCAGCAGATCCACAAGTCGACTGAACATCCAGAAGTCTGATCCAAGACCTTCCAATGCTGAAATAACATAGAAAATGAGAATAAATCATCATCCTTTTTTAAGAAGTGTTCAGTCAGGGAAAAAATTTAAAAGGGTTAAGCTTCAGCTGACATGTGCCCTACTTCTCATTCGAGCTTACTAGGAACGGCAGTAGGAATGCATCTCTCTGAGGGTAAGCCAAGCATGAAGCTTGATTTTGGACTTTGAGTCATACCATTATGCCCCCCACCTTGGGGTTTGTGTGATGCCACTATCCTTCCCTCCGTCTCAGTCTTGCCCACCACTGGCTGCTTTGTGCAAGGACAGAGCCTACCTAGAGCCAGGGCTACCAGAAATCTCCCTGCACGTGACAATGTTGATTGATTGAGCGTTAGAGTGTGGAGAAGAAAAGGTAGCAAGTATTTGGCTTCCCCTGGGCAATGTAGGTTAGTATCATGGAAAGACCGCCTCTCTGAGATCCCAGCTGGGCACCCAGAAATGCAGCAAGCTAGAGCAGTCCTACCAGAAACAACTGTACTGGTCACCATTAGGAAAGCATGCAGCAGGATCACTGTTTCTTCACATGAGTCCAATGCTAGTATTAAAAATGGAGTTAATGTTAACTTGTTCCAGGGGAAGAGCAGCAGCATTGGCCAATTACTGGCACTGACAGGTGACTTCTCCCTTTTTTGTGTTGATATTTCTTCTTTCCTGAAAACAGAAACTTCTGGTTCTGGCATGCTGTTTCTCTGCAGGTTTTCAGCCAAAAACAAGAGAGTTTGTTTAAAAAAGAAAAGAAAAAATAACAGAATAAAGTGACACCACATAGCTGGCTGGAATCCTTAATCTCTCTTGATAGCACAGGAAAGCTTGTACAAACTTTCACAGTGAATGACTCAGATTGGTATTTAAATTTATTTGAGAAGAAATCAACCTAAAAATATAAGTGAAGACTGATGCAGTTTTCTAGGTTAGGTCTGCCTTATTTAGTGAGCCTCATTACATGTTCAATGACATAAAACCAGGTGGCAGTTGACACACTAAACCAGTCTAAACAGGTCACAGTCTGCTCCAATGTCAATCATTTGCCTGGGGTCAGGAAGTAAAAGTAGGCCATGACTTCATTTCTAAAAACATCAGATTCAGTTTTGTTCCTCGTTAGTTTTGGTCAGCTCTCATGTTGAAATACAGTGGCCACATGCGTCCCATGTAAGTCGCTGGATGTGAGACAGTATCTTCAGTAGGAAGCCACTGCACAGGTTTGCTGCTGCTCCTCACTGTGCAGTGTCCACCCCTTCTTTTTTTTGGCTGCTGAAAGGGTGGTTGTTTATTGTCCCTCCTGCCTCGAGCAAAAATCATTTCAAATTTCACAGAACAGCTCTCTTAAACGGCTCGCTCTTTGTATGCCAAAGGTATACACAGTCACAAAACATACTTACTGGGATAAAAGTTGTAGCTAATAGATTGGCATCAGGATCTCTCCTTTGGTGCAGCTCTGGTGATTTCCACCAGCTGACTGATACCTCTGTACCTCTCTTTTCCGTTAGCAGGGTAATTACAATAACATGCTTTTTTGCTAAAATAGCTTTCAGAAAATACGTCACATACAGCAGCCAGCCAAAAGCTGATGCTGTGTGAAAAGACAGCTTTCCTAAAACTGTATTTTTATGAAACAAAGGCATAGATGAATTCCAGTGGGCAGAACTTAATTGTACAATCCTACCAAGTTCATTCCTTGGCTTCCTATCTTCAACTAGTTACTCAAAAAAAAAACAAAACAAAACAAAACAAAAAAATTCCTTGAAGTACCAAACCCCAAAAGCAGCAAATCACAGATGGTAGGCATTGGAAGGGTCCTCTAGAGACCATCTAATCCAACCCCCCTGCCAAAGCAAGTTCACCTAGAGCTGGCTGGATGGGTTTTGAGTATGTCCAGAAGAAAGTATCTCCTCAGCCTCGCTGGGCAGCCTGTTACAGTGCTCTGGACCCTCAAAGTAAAGAAGTTTTCCCTTGTGCTGACATAGAGTTTCTTGTGTTCCAGCTTGTGCCTGTTGGCCCTTGGCTGGGCACCACAGAGGAAAGCCTGACCCCATCCTCTTGACACCCACCCTGTAGGTATTGATAAGCGTTGATGAGATCTCTTCTCAGTCTTCACTTCTCCAGGCTAAACAGACCCAGGTCTCTCAGCCTTTCCTTGAAGGAGAGATGCTCTTAATACAGCATTTAACTTTCTTTTTGCCTCCAAGCTGGTTGTAAAGCCAGGAATTAAAGAGGAGGGTTCTCCTTTTCTGTCTCATGTTAAAGTGCAGTGAAAGCAGTGGTAGGTCAGCAGAGAGCTGGCCTGAGAGTATTTCACTGAGGTATAGGGACATACCTCAGTCTGGATTTCTTTTAGTATGCGGCACCACTTTCACTGTGTGATACTTTATCATGTCAGTTATGCTTTCACCAGGTATTTTGGAGACTTTAGTAATAAAAATATAGGCAGCTGATGAATCAAGTGAAAATTCATCACAATCCTTTTAGATAAGATGCTGAGGAACCCTTGACACAAGTCCTTTGGTGATAAATTTCTATTGTGTATTAAATAAAATTACTTAAAATCATATTCCAATTTTTAATTCCAGGCAGCTGTGTGGATCATCAACATTCCTAAAGGATCTGAGGTAAATTCAATTACTGAGAAATGTTTCACCTGATATAGAAAAGTTGAGCGGTGTGTATTACGTTATTAGATGTTTGTTTATTGATTTCTGAGGAGTTATCCTCTTACAGTTTTTTAATCCAGCTAAAGACTGCCTCAGGTTTTTGAGAAACACTTGGAGTCTGAACATATTGAAGGAGCAATTTATTTGGTCTTCCTGTGAGTAAAGAAATAATCAGCACTTTTATTTTTTTTCACCAGTTGAAAACTAAGATTTAAATTTGATAAGGAGCAAATCTGGATTAAGTGCTTTAGATGTACTCTCAATAGAAAAGAGTGAGCAAGCAGAAAATTCTGAAAGACAGTTCATAGATGGAAAAAAATATTACTGTGCAAATGTTAAGAGAGAAATTTTCTGGAAACCAAGATGGAAGTTTTCATAACTTTCTGTTGGATATGGAGATATTAACTTCTTTCCCAAAATTGCTGCAATTGAGAGATGCATGAGCTGTATTGTATCTTGTATCAGTACTGAGTTAGAAGCAGCCTGCTGGGGTGGGCTGCAGGAGAGAAAGGTCCTAGGCTTCAACTACAGCTGACAGAAAGTGGCTGAGTAAGGCCTTTGAGTTACGACTGTGAGTCTGGATGATATGAGTCCTGTACTGCCTCGTCTCGTCCTGATGCAGTTTTCGTCCAAAATCACTCTGTATGGGTTTTTCACAAAGAATATAAAGTCTAGTGGGAGGTGTCCCTGACTGTGGCAGGGGGTTTGGAACACAATGATCTTTAAGGTCCCTTCCAACTCTAACCATTCTATGATTCTGTGATTATAAGACCTCTTTTAAAGAATTGCTTGTCATCTGCTGCAGAATCGGATACAACAGTGCCATCTCCTTTTCCCTGTGCCCAGTAAAAGGATCACTCAGTCAAACCAATACCATTTATTTTACCTATCTCTCTGTTCTCTCTTCTCCTGGCTGGTTCAAAGCCACCTTTAGACACACTAGAGACCAAGCAAAAATGAATTCTCCAGTTCCATATGTCTGGATAGAATCTTGAGACCATCAGCAATTAATAACAAACCCCAAATCCTGGCAACAAAGAAAGAGACTTGTGCTTCACAGTTCTATAAATACATTCTGATTTTTCAAAGCACCATAGTAGTACTGTTTATTATTATAACATAAATATATGTGATCTGTTAAAAAAACCCCAAACAAAAAATAAACCCAAAAGTTTTAAGACCTGTATGTGAATCTCCAAAGCACACTGAAGCTGGTTGTGGGAATATTTGGTGGGGATTGCAACCCAAAGTGAGATTTTCTCAGTGGAATTTTTAATTACTCATTTTTCTTATTTCCCTTCATAGGAACTTTCTCCAAGGTTATGTATTTTAGGATCATAAGTGTAATTGTATCCTCAGAGCATATCAGTTCAGTTTATGCAGAGAGCATCATGGCATGTGTCATATGAATTCACTGGTCAAATGCTATCTAATGATGGTCTGCTTTAGTTCAGATTATCAGTAGTTTGTGAGTGTAAGACCATGATCTTTGTTGTCAGTCAGTAGATATCTAAAACAGAGATCATGGAACTTTTTTCTTAGTTATCCTCCTGTTGATAACAAAGACTCCTTACTGATAGAAACAAAACACGCTCTGTTTTGTTGATTTTTTTTTGAAGGTCTACAGAACTTAGTAGTGCTCCAAGTTTCAGAATAATTGGAAAATAATCAGTCATCTTCTATTTACAGAAGCACAATTTTTAGAATAGACCTGAGAACTCTGCCTTTTAGAGGCAGCTTAGCAGCTTGCCATCCAGCACTGAGAAATCGGTGTAAGTTTTTAATAAGATCTTTATAGAAATTGAGGGTTTTTGTTAACAGAATGCCATAGCTTCTCAAAGTATCCCAGCTGTGTATGTTTTCAACATAAAGTATTATTGGCAAAGTATAAGGAGGAAAGATGTTTTACTGAAAAATCTATTTCTGACTTCAAAGAAACTTAAACAGAAGAGATTGAAAACATTAGGTCACTGATCGCTTTCTCCAGAGCCCTTAGAAGTCAATGGGAATAGTTGGATTGGATGCAATCAACCACAGCAAATGTGAAAGCTTGGTATGAAAATACCCTCATAAGCGAAGAGGTATGATGTCTGATGGGCCTGGATGCCAGAAGATTACTTTCCATGGGGATTCTTAAAAAACATTACTTTTTCAACAAAGAGATGTACCAAGTATTACATGCTATGTTTCATTTTCCAGGGTGTACACAGCACGCTGATTCAACTAAGGGTGAGGAATTCTAACATGTGTTCACGCATTTATCTCAAAATTGTTGTCTTCACATAACAGAGAAAGTTACTGAGTTTAAGTTACTTTTATGTACTCAGATAGTCTCCTGAAACTTATCATGGTTGTGGGCAAGTTAGTTTGGTTGCTATTAAGCCAAGTCACTATTTCAGTTCACATTGTGTTAAAATTTCATTTCTAGAACTGGTTCAAATCTGCATATTTTGATAAAAGCAGTAGTGAAATTGCCAATTAAGTAAAGGGACTGAAATCACCAAGATTTACATTGATTTACATCGATTTACATTGACAGAGGAGTGCAGGAAAGCTTTCTTCTTGTAATACTTGGCTGTAGTGAGTGATATTAACATTTTATTTCCCTGTTGTAGCTGGGTGATACTGATATCTGCTGCACAATATAAATTAAACAGCAGCTGGTTGGCTCCCACATTATTCTGTAGATGCCTTCAGTACAGATATTTCAAAATTCAGCCTGGTATATCGCTTTCTGTATATTTCACACTGAATTCTCGGGAGAGGATACTTCCAGTCAAACCTTCCTGGCATGGAAAGTCCTGGTTCATCATTTAATCACAAATGTACTTTTTCTAGATCTCCACAAGCATTGGCATTTGCTGTTCTTCTAGTTGCCCGCCATTTGTTCACTGCATTATCAATGTGGTTGAAAATTTAAAAAAATCATTAGACACACAAACACACACACAAAAAAAAGGATTTGCCACTATTTGAAAGGTTCCATCAGAAGCAAGTTCATAGCAAAATACCCCAAGTAAGTCTGATGCATAAAATATTCACCAAGTATCCTGCATACTAGGGGGAAATGCAATTTCTATTTTTTTTCTTTGAAAAGAAAAAAATGGAAAAGAAAAAAATAAATAGTGTGAGATTTTGAGTGTTTACAGGTTACTTTTGCCCTGATTAGCCATACCTCTTACTAGATGTGTTGGTCGTACCCGGTAAGATCTCATTTATCAGGATTACAGGTGAAAGCTTAGAAAATGGAGGATTATAAGATCAGCAGCAAAAGGCCAGAAGTGCCTTTATGCCTACCAGGCAGTGGGGTAGTGAGCCATGCTGTACTGGTAGTAGGGGCAAATGCTGATTTCCCATCTGGCACTGTGTGGTGTCAACACACTTACGTATGCTGCTAAGCCTCAAGGTTAAGGTTTCCTGTTCAGCAGAAGGTGTAGTATTGCTCTGGCCAGTATTTTCTTGTGCTGTCTCATGGGGCTTTTTGTGCTTTGAAAACTGTTCAGCCTAAGAGACAAAGCAAATTGCAGAAACTTTTTCCTGGAAGCGTGACTCTTTTTCCAAGGGTTAGCTGTACTCAGTGGTACATTAGGCTGGAGAGGGAGTGGAACCGTAGCAGCAAATTTGCACAGTGGTGGGTGAAGACTTTGTTTCCGTCTGGCTGATGGACCTACTTATTCTGGCAGCTTCTTTGTGACTGAAGCAGCCTTCTATAGGGATCTCACCACTATCTACAGTGGGGAATAGAAAAATGTATAACATACTTTCTATATTTTATCTCATGGGAATCCAAAGCTATAGTCACTCTCATGAAAATGAGAACAAAACTGCTATTCCAGTCTTCCTTAAAGAAACCCTGATGGCACCAAGAGGCCTTAAGCATCCTCACATAGGATCCTCACCCTCTTCCCATGGGCCTGGGAGCTCCATTCCACCTCTGGGCACATGTATCTGTTTCCAGTCTTGCCCTAGTCCAGTCTTTGTGCTTGGCAGGACCACCCAGCTGGACCCTGGACCCAGTCCAGGGGGTGCCAATCAGTTCTGCTGCTGTTTGCCAATCAGTTCTGCCCACTGCATTCAGGGGATGGAGGGTGGGAGAGCTAATGGTACCCTGGGCTGCACTAGGAGGAATTTTGCCAGCAGGTCAAGGAAAGTGATGCTTCCAGGGCCTCATGACTGAGGACCACAGTCATTTCTGAACTGTGTGTGGTAACCCACACATAATTATGCTTGACCTGGCAAACCTAAGAAAAGCAGAGAGATTAGGAAGTATTCTATACTAGATATAGAATTAAAGATTCATTTTAGCCTAGTATTTTGTCTTGGAGTAGTTATTAGTGCATGTTTAAGAGTAATTCTAAGAGGGAAAGCATACACTAGTACTTCTCCCAGTATGTCCTCAGCTTCTATCAATCGGCAGTTTAGTATTTCTTGGAATTAGAATTCATACTCTAAGTATTACTAATTAGACTATTCCATTTTCTTGTTCAAGACTCAGCAGCCTCCAAGTCCTGAACAATCCAAGCTGTTATGATAGACTCTATAAGCTCATCTGCTCCTTTCATGATGATATAGAAGTCCGTAATTCTCCATTTTATTTTTTTTTCTCCCGGTAGAGTCAAACAAGACTTTGTACTTGCACCTTGCCTATTCATTTTCTGTCCTTGGCAATGCTTCCCAGAGCATGACAAAGGAATGTACCTTTGCCAGAGAACTGAAGGTCACCAGGTTAACCTCAGCAGAGTGAGACCCCAGCTCAGGGAGGAACCATCAAGACACCTTCATTCATTGATAACTGCAGAACTGCATGCCCATTCACTGGAAGTCATCAGGCTGTCTTCAATTGCCTTGCTGTCACCCAGAGACATTTGCCTTACCATTAATATATGGAAGACAGAGGTCATTGTATGAACTGACCCAAGGCAGTTATTCAGCCTTTTCACAGCCACAGCTGATGAAACAAGGTTTCAAGTGATTGACGTGTTTACCTTGGTAGCACTCTCTCCAGGTCAACAAAAATTGAGGAAGAGAGCTTATTTTGATCATCAGCAAAAAATATATTTGGAATGAAGGATGTATTCAATGCTCTGCTCAGTCCCTAATGTTTACTTTCTGCTCTTTTCCACAGATGCTGCTCTGGGACAGTGTACAGTAAACACCCAGCAGCCAAACAACTCCATCAGTGCTGCTAATGCCAAATTTTGGATGTCCACTACCATAGCTTTGTAGCAAACACCGAGCTTCTAACTTGCAGCAACTTTCCCTGTATCAAAACTGCCATAGCAAGACCTCTTCTGGTCTTGCAGCATACCCAAAGTTGTCTTTTTCCACAGCTTCCACAGTATTAAGACCCCTGAGGATGCTACTTGAATCTTTTAAGGACACCCTGAAAATCTTCAGCCAAATTGGTAAGACTCAAATGACTGAGTGTTAGGAAATGGCTTTGAACTCTGTTATCTCCATCAAATCTTTTGAATGGAGCCTCAATCTCTGTGATAGAGTACCCAGCCAAGCCACTGTCCAAAAGCAAAGAAAGGCTAATCAAAAAGAAACCATAACAATGTTCTGTCATCTAAAAACTATATATTCACACTGTAACCATACCTGTTCATCCTGGACTGGCTTGTTTTGACAATCTTTGTGTAGGTACAGATAATGAAAGTGAAAATAACTAGAGCCAGAGCTGTTGGCATACGGTGATTGTCAGTTCTGTTGGACAGCTAATAAAATATTGGTTAAGCTCCATAACAGAAACAACCCCAAATTTAATGGAAACCTTTTTAGTGTTTAAAGCCCTTGTATTGTTAAACTTTGGAAGTTTTCACACAACGGATCCCTTAAAATAAAAATGAAAACTAATAATAATAATAAAAAAAGTGGTAGCACTTTGCTTTCCATTTTAAAATGGACTTTTCTCGTTTGCATTTTTCTTGATTATTAAATTAGAAGTATTATAGTTGATCTATCTCTCAGTTTATGAAATTTCAGAAATGAAGCTTATTCAGTTGCAGGACCTTGTTTCCTCAGCAGAGACAATGGCAGTACCACAGTATTTCTTCTTTGGCTATAATGTGGTTTCTAGGCTGGATCTGTAGCTCACTGAAGAGAAATGGAAAATGACCGCTGATTTTATTCAGACCTGAACAGCGATCTGAATTAAACTCAATGCACAGAGAAAATATACAATTTCACTTTTTTATCAACAGAACTTGAAATTCTTCTAACAGCTTTGCCCACTGCATTGGACACTTTTCATTTAGCAGCTTTTAGATGCATAGCATTAGGAAGAATATAATTTATTTTATCATTACTGGTTGAATTGCTTAGATTATGATGTTTCATAATGTGAATGCTGAGAATATAGTTACAAACTTTCTCAATATATTTCATAATATTTCACTGAAACTTAGGATGTGTTTCATGTGTTAGAGACAACTGGGCTGAATGTATATTTTTCCTACTTGAGTAACTTCTGAGTAGTTTGTAAAAGAGATACGACATTGAAGTTAGAATCTGTAAAATGCCATGACATAAAACCCCCAAGCTTCTCATCACAAAGAAGTTCAGCCTTACATTTTTGATGCATGTCTAAATTCTATAATGATTTAAAGTCTACAGATTTGAAAACGCCTAGAAGACTGTAAGACTGTATCAGAACCTTATCAGTTTCAGTGCATCCAATGTTTTGTTTAAATGTGTCTGCCTTGGTTGATATTCTGCCTAAAGGCCAATAGAACAGTTTTACATCTGGGACAAGTTCTAAAATTTAAATCAGGAAAAGACCATTGCTGCGTTCTCTATCAACTTTAGAAAAAGTCTACAGAAGAAATTATATAACCTAGATTCACAGTTGCAAAAGGATTAATAGTAATATTTTGTGTTCAAGGGGACGAGAGAGACTGGTGTTACATAATGCTTCAAAGCTGCTGAACAAAGCAACTTGACGATGGAGGTAATATGAAGTGAAATATCCAAGGTTTAAAGAAACTCTGACGGAATGATGCCGTTAAAGTCACCAGGAAGGCTGCATCTCTGGAGATAACCTTAGCAAGGAACTAGGCCAACTTACTGAAGCTCTCAGCTTCATCTTTAATAGATAAGAAGCTGCTTTTGCAAAAACCAGTATGGCACAATTATATTGAGGCTCTGGTAATTATAGTAGCTGAAGTTCCTTCGTTATGTATCTCTTCCATACCTTCTTGTATTTGTGTTTATAGTTCCCTGCTATCCTGTCCCTCTACTTTTTTGTTTTTACAGCCTCCGAAATAACACCAGGTTTGACTGGTTAGACATGGCATCCAAGAAAAACCAGCTGGTCAGTGATCAGGTAGTAAGTGGCATTATGGTAGTACTTAAACTCCAGAAGAAGAAAATCTAGGGTGTAGAGAGAAACTACCAAGGGCAGTCTCAGAGCACAGTAGGGTTAATGCATATCTGCAAGAGGGAGGCAGCAGAGCATGGAAGTATATAGGGCAAAAGGTCAAACAGTTTTTGGTAACAGATTTACGTGTAGCTTATCATCTGGGTTTAAAAGTGTAGTGCAGTCACAAAGCACTAATGAAGTTTTGGAACCCACCTATAGCATTAAAAATTCTGCAGGTCCTTAAAAAGGATAGACTGGATGTCATAATGCTTACTAAGCCCAGAAGAACATAAAACAGAGAATCCAGCAGAATTACAGGGAAGGATCACTACAAAAGCCAAAGAATGAAAATCAAAGATAGAGAACATGTGAGAAAATCCCCAGAGAAGAAACAGGCATGGTGCTACTTTTGCTACCTTTAACAATAAAAAAGAATAAAAACATTTTTTTACTTAATTTTGGCCTGACAAGATTACAAAAGGACACTTGGAATGACTATGACAAGAGCCTATATGCCCAAAACCCTTACTATATTGATTTTTATAGAAAAAAAATTCTAATCTTTCTTGTTTGGTAAATGTAAATCAGTGACTTGAATTACCAGCTGCTTACTGTTATATGCTTACAGTGATGTATTAGTCTTAACTAGAGGCATTTGCAACTTTATTTCTTTTTATCTCATTTGGAAAAGTATAAATTGGGTGTTGAAACTGCAGTGTACCTTGTTAAATACCTTCCCCATCCTCACTGGTTGCCTTAAGTGCACGGCTTCTTGTTGCTTTAAGAGGGATGAAAGGTTTAGAAGCTCAAATCTACCCGAAAGACAGCACATACATGCAGATCCGAAGAGGGTGCTTTCTCATTTGTACCAATGCCAAAATTTTATTGTGATGCCTTGGACGCGTCTCCAGGTATTGATTCTGAAAAAAGATGGCACAGGTTCAGCCCTAGTGAGAGCACTGGAGTTAGCTTATCCAGCTTGCTTTTGAGGACTTCAGCCATCCATCAAGTGAACAGAGCGGGTTTTGCATATCCAAGTGAATCATTCCTGTACAGCAAACTGTATGGGAGCATATAGGAATGCTTAGCTTAAGCTTAAAGCTACTAAGCTAATGGATGTTTCACTATTAACACTCCTTTTTTTTTTTCTCTCTCTCTCAAAATGAATGTTCAGTGACTTTTTGCTCTCAGATACAGTTACTGTGATTTCAACTTTAAACAATGGAT
>VZTM01005263.1:31807-42056 GCA_013400555.1 Jacana jacana | reverse complement strand
GATTGTCACGTGCTCTTTCCATTGTGCCCCTAGATCCTTTCCCTTCTCTGGCTCTTGCTGCGTAACCTCCTTTCTCTCCGACGTCACAAGCGCTGCAATCCTTTTCCTTTTCTGTTACATGCACAGCAATAATCTCCTGCTAACGCACCAGCTCTGACTAAGAGAATAAGCCCTGTCACATCCAAGCTCAAGCAGCTTCCTGAATAATGCCACATGATGGGAGATTACATGCTTAAAATGTATTTCAGTCGTAGAGTTTTCTTGCTTGTAGTGATTCAAGCCCTTCTTCGTGGGTTGTGATTTGCCTCAATCCCTCCCCTGGGCCTATAACCCTGTGGTCCATTGTCTAGTGTGACCTGACTCCATATTTGGCCATCTAATGACTCTCCAGGTTGCTGGTGCATCACGTGCCTTTTGAAGTGCCTTTAGCTCCCAGGGATGGCACTTTCCCATATCCCTGGATACTTAGACCCCCCAAATTGCAAAGTCCTATGCAAAACAGGTTGCATGTTGCAATCCTACTGTTTTAGAATGTAGCTGATTCTTAGCCTTCTTACTTACTTCTGTAACGTTGTAGGTATGTATGCACATGTCTCTTTTTAGCTAGATAGGATTTTCACTAAGTTTTCAATAAATGTGGCAAGTATCAATTTTTCCAATTTATTTTTGGAAATAAAGCTAGCAGGTTGATATATTTTAATATCCTAATATGCACTAAGAATGAGGTCCCTAAATAGTTCCGTTACATAAAGCCTGAGTTCGTGTGCAGGTATTGGGGTACATGTGTGGTCTTTTATAAAATTTTAGTATTGAAACAACTTCAGAGATTGAATGTGATGTTTCTTCTCTTCTCTTAAAATTTTTGACCTGNGATACTTTGCTCCGTGTCCTACTAGATGTGAAATGAGGGTATTAGTTCTTGCCTTTTTTAGTAAGCCTATTTGAGGTGAGATAAGTGTGAAGGGATAATTATACATTATTACTATGATAACGCTGTTCTTTTTAATGTAGGGTTTCATGCAATACTTCCTGAAAATCTTATTGCTATGCCATTGAAGCATTCATTAACTTTTTCCCTGTTAAGCTATGGGTTTTCATTTTTTTTTGAGCAAAACAGCATGATTTTCCTGCTGTAACTGTCTTTCTGGCTGGGGACTTTCAGCTTAGCTGAAGGAAAGGGAATAGGTTTCTCTTTCAGCAAACTTTTCTTGGCAGTCACATGAAGTGGATACAATCTGGAATGATACAGAAATGTTTTAGGGTGGAAATGATTTTCTTTTTATTTGGCTATCTAAATGTTTGCTGTCCAGTTGAGGTTAATTGTGTAGCTAAAAGTTTTCTAGTGAGTACCTAAGTCAGATATCAGTCATCCTCATAGTCTGATTATTCTTTTTGAGTCTGCTGTAGAAACACTTTTCTCGATTCAATGTAATGCATATTTTCACATATGAAGATGAAATAATTTTCATTCTGTTACAGAGATCTGATTTTTTTAACCTGGGTGTACAAGTTTCTGTGTTTAAAAAAATGTGTGTTTTAGAGGTATTAGAAATAATTTACCACAAGTAGTAATGTAATGGAGGTCAAGAGCATAAAATTCTTTTTGTGGTTTCAGTTTGGTGCTACCAAGAATCTGTCTAGCCAAGAGGTAATTATTCCTGCCCTATTACATAGCTATAAATAACTGAAATTTCAGTGGTATTTATTTACAGAGCTGGAGAGATTACTAAACACACATTGGTTTAGTTGTATTTCCTGAGATGTAAAGCTTTTGCCTGAGTTTTGCTCTGAAGTTTGAGCCTGTAGTGCAATAGATGTTTAAATTCTAAGGGCATCGGGTAGCAGAAGGTCAAAAAAGGGACATCTGTTCTGTTTGTGTCTCTAGACTAGAATGTGGCACAATACAGGACACCAGACTTAAGTTGTAAAGTCATAACGTGGAATCTGGACTGCAAACTCTATGCAATGCTGAGATTTATTATCCTTAGCAGGACTATTAGAGAAATACCATGGCTTATTTAAGCCTGGGTGACTTCTTAGGAGCATTATTAAAACACAGACGGAGCATGCTTCTTTCAAGGTGCCATGTGAGCTTGCACTTGAATCTTATGGACTCTGTTAGGTGCAGAAGCTTCAGCACCTACTCTGACAGAGGTATGGAAACTCCAGAAGTTCAATATAATTTCTTCTTCATTTCAGATGGCAAAATGTGTGACACAGGAAAGGGTCTATGCTTGAATGAATCATAGCATACAAGAACTCTGTAACTGAGATCTATTTTTCCTGACTCCTACTCCATGATATTTCTTCCTTTACTCTACTGTCATGCTGTCAAAATGTGCCATCTAAGCTTGTTACTGATACAATGGTGTTATGAAAGAAAACTAATTAGAAAACTGAAATCTTCTCCTTTAGCCCTGTTAGAAATTCATATGAAAGGCAGTGAAAGACACCGTAATACCAATACCATAAGTTTTTTAAAATACATTTTATTGCTGGATTTATTGAGAAATTTTATTAGTCAATTTACAGTATCAAATGATAAACTGCTTAATGTGAGGAATAAGAAGCTGACAGTTAAAAACAAATCAGAGATGGCTAAAATGGATTGTGATTCAGGTTTAATATCTGGAAGGGCAATCTATAAATGCGAGAAAAGGTAAGAAATTCTAAATACCATTTTCGGCCAGTCAGTACTTGAGACCTTAATTTGCTGAGAGGCATCTGGAATGTTACTCAAAGTCTCAGTTTTAAAATTAAATTTAGTATTTAGGCACTTAGGCCGTGGTCAGCCACTGCAAACACAGCTGTGTATGCTTAAGATGCTACTGCTCACCGCATGGTCACCGCTACCAGCTGAGTCAGGAGAGCAGAGGTATCTCAGGACGGGTATGAATTCTCCTAAATTGCCTCAGTACTCAATTAGTTGGACTAGTTTAAAGTGCTGTTCAGAGTGGTTTAAGCATTAGATAATTGACAGCTATTGTACTTATGTTACTATGGAGCAAGTAACAGTAAACAATTTTATGTTTGTTTATGAGACAGCTGAAACATATTGTAAGCAAATAACTTAATAAAAGCAATAACAATAGTCATTAAACTTCTTACAAACTATGCAGAGTGTACCAAAGACTTCAACAATTCTCAGAATTATTTTTGTGCTGTACTGCTTGAATTTTCAATTAGAATTGGCAGGAACAGTAAACTAATTAATCCTGGATTACAATGGAATTCCTACAAATGCGTACGTGACACCCAGATTAATACCAAATGAGGCCTTCATGACTGTTACAATGTTACCATGTTACCATGATGAACAACAAAGGTATTAATAAAGATTAGACCAATTATTAGATGGTGTCAACCAGAAGAGGATAGTTCAGTGCAAAACCATGTTCAATCTGAACAAAATCAGTGTCACCCCTTAAAATTCGCGTTACCAAAATTATAAGGATCTGACTAAAACTGAAAACCCCAGACTGTTCTCTTGCAGCCTGATCCTTTCTGGTGAAGCAGGCATACATGTTTCCGTTGCTTGAGGGGCTCTCTGCATGGTTTGACAGATGTGTAGTCAGCAGGACCAAATTCGGATCCACCCAAGGACCACTGCCAGCATTGTTATGTACAGAGAAGAAAGCATTTCTAAAGTTTGCCAAATATGGTTTCCTTAAAACTCAACTAACAGAAGAAAAAAAACCAAACAAACTCATACCCTGATTCAATAGCCAGGCAGATGGCACGTGTGGGTAGTATATGAGAAAGTTTTTCTTACTAGTTTCTTTGCATATCATCTCCCTGTAGACTTTCTTCTTCTTCAGTAGCCTCCTTTCTTATCTTTACCTATAATTTTCTGCAGTTTATTTAAGGGATTAAATTTAATTGAAGTAATAGATTATCTGAGGATTTATTTTAAACTATAACTTATTGTACCATAGCCTAGGAAAGTTTGCACGTGTAAAAATGAAGTGTGTTTTTAAAATATGCTTGCATATTTAAATTGGTGACAAATGGTATTAGATTTTGGTGGAGTTAAGTGGCAGATAATTGATCAGCTCATGCTGACAAACCAATGGAGCCAAAACAGACATATCCACTAGGCATCATACAGTGCTGTAGAAAGAAAGACAATGGAGGTTGTTTGTGAAGAGAGAAGGGCAAAGATACAAGAGAGTTTGATCCAATACACTGAGGGGATTGTTGCAGATGAAGAAATATGGAACAAGTCACAGAATTTCACTCACTTTTCTTATCCTGCATCTGAAACCACAATGGCACCCAGTGCAAGAGGAGGGCTCAGAAGGCTGGCAAGGAGTCAAGGACATGGCTTGGCATGCTCTATCTCATCCCAGTTCAGAAAGTGAGCAACCTGCCAGTGCTGATGATCATCAGGTCACGGTGACCCTAGCCTCTATTTATTGCAACGGTGTATTCGTTGTGTAACCACATGGGCATGATATATGTAATCTGTGGTTAGGAAGAAAAAATATAGAAGTTGAGTCAGGGACATGCCCGCGTTGAGCCCAAACCTGACTCAACTGTCCACTTTTCTTCTGTACAATCCTCTGCGTGGTTACTGGAGCTCCTCTCACCAATCGGAGTGTGAGGATATGATCAATAAACTAATAGCTGTCTAGCCCTTGCGGTCCCACATTTCAGCTGACAGTATGAAAGTGCAGAACTGTTTCTGAGAGTCTTTTTGCCTACACCCAGTATTCTTGATAATTTTTTCCTATTTGTGTGATCACTAGTAAAAACAAAGCAACCTCTATGATGATGAGCAAGTGCTGGGAGGAAAGCCTCCAAAGTGAACTACCAGGCTGGGAAAGCATAAGGTACAACTAGATGAGCTACAGTAAAATAAACAGCATGATCCAATTATAGAACTATTTATGGAATCCATTTTAAAACATTTTAAAGTATGTTACTGAAAAATGAAAGTGATAAGAAAAATCTTCCTACCGCAATATCCAGTGAGATTAGAGTTACTTACATGCTATTAGCACTTTATTTGATGAATGTAACTGTTCTCTGTTCATGAAATACCTCTGTGATGTCCTTTAATGCGTTTGCTGTTCAGAATTATTTGACAAAGCATTACTTCAATGTTTCTCATTTAAATCAAGCTTTCAGTGAGATTTTGATTTTAGTGCTTGTTTCTGAAGTCCTGTTGGTTACAAGTGAAAGGTAAATTAGGCTGTATTGTGTTATCCTTTGATTGGACAGCTGGTGCAGGCAGCACCTTTTCCCATCCTTGTTTGTTTGGGGTTTTTTTCCTATAAACCTCCTCCTTTTCAGGCAATATAAATATGAATGTATAAGTATCAGTATAGTTTACACTGTAGAGAAATCAAATTGGAATAAATTTTAAAACATTTTGAAACAGTAGCAGGTTTAACCCCTGTCTAGCAAATCCCCTGAACTTCACTGTATAATAGGAAATACAATCTGTGATATAGAGGAGTATCAAGATATGAGACAGATCGTTACCAGCTCCCATAAACAGATCACCGGATAACTCCAGCTCTGCTGTTGCAGTTCAGCCAGAGGGACAACTTCAGTATAGTGGAGTTACTTCTAAACCAGAAAAATCCAAATTTTCCCCAAATACATTTTGGGTTTTTACAGAAAGTTCCCTTTCTTTTGAGAAACTGGAAGTAGGAAATGAATCTGCATTTTTTATTAAAAGTGATATCTTGCCATGGAAGGAAAATGGCTGCATACACATGGTGGCAGGACAAGACTGAAATGGAGGTTAGGACCCTCCTTATTTAGACGCAAAGGTGCTAGCTGAGTATTCAAAGCTGCAAAGCAGCTATATAAACTCTCTTAATTTCAAACTGGTAATAAGACCAAGTGGCCTAATTGTCTCAGGTCAAATTCGCAGCTGAAAACAGTCTGCTGATGCAGATTTGCTATCAAGTCCTGCTGGTGGCAGTTTTGAGAAGAACTGGAAAGATTGGTTTTTACCACTGTAGCCAGTTCTGACTCCCTGGGTGAGATCTACCAACACAATTAAATCTTTAAGGAAAAAATGGACTTATGTTATTTTCAACAGAGTTTCTACTGCAAAATATTACTGAAATGATCTGCATGAGAGCAGGGAAGTTCTGCAGAGGGACTTGGAGAGATTGGATCGATTGGCCAATGTTAATAGCATGAGCTTCAATGAGGCCAAGTGCCAGGTCCTGCATTTGGGCCACAACAACCCCATGCATTGCTACAGGCTTGGGGCAGTGTGGCTGGAGAGCTGCCTGGCAGAAAAGGACCTGGGGGTGCTGGTTGACAAGTTGCTGAACATGAGCCAGCAGTGTGCCTGGGTGGCCAAGAAAGCCAATGGCATCCTGGCTTGTATCAGAAATAGTGTGACCCGCATAAGGAGGGAGGTGATTGTCTTCCTGTACTCAGCACTGGTGAGGCCACACCTTGAGTATTATGTATAATTCTGGACAATTTACCACAAGAGAGACCATAAGGTGCTGGAGTGAGTGCAGAGATGGGCAACGAAGCTGGTGAAGGGTCTGGGGCATAAATCTTATGAGGAGCAATTGAGGGAGCTGGGACTGTTTAGTTTGCAGAGCAGGAGGCTGAGGGGAGACCTCATCACTCTCTATACTCACTTGAAAGGACATTGTAGAGAGGCTGGTGCTGGTCTCTTCTCACGGGCAATTAGCACTAGAATGAGAGTGAATGGCTGCAAGCTGCAGCAGGGTAGGTTTAGGCTGGACATTAGGAAAAAATTCTTCACAGAAAGAGTGGGCAGACACTGGAATGGGCTGCCCAGGGAGGGGGTGGAGTCACCACCCCTGAATGTGTTTAAGAGTAGATTAGATATGCTCGTGAGCAATATGGTGTAGGGGAGAACTTTGTAGATCGGGTTGATGGTTAGACACAATGATCCCAAGGGTCTCTTCCAACCTAAATGATTCTAGGATTCCATGAAAATTTTCTCTCTACAACTACAGTGTTGTAATAGTGAAAGGTTTTTATGTCCTTTGGCCTTTTTTGTCCTGGTTTTTATGTCCAATGGCCTTTTAAAATCACCAGTGAAATTGTATAAAATTGTTGAAGTATTTTTTGAGCATATGTTTCAATCTAGAAAGGATCTTTCCAAGAGATTGCCTTGTGTTGAACAATGTACTTGCCAACTGAATAACATGGTACCGAGCCCAGGAAAGTAAACCTTGCTGAGAGGTAAGATGTATTGGCTCAGGTCTGGAGTTGTTCCAATGTGGTTGCACTCCTTTTAATTCACTTGTAGACAGAGCAATCTCACAGTTGCCTAGAGAGTGGCATGTGTACATATAGTAAGATGTAGCTGCGACAATACATTCTAAAAAATAGCCATAATACCAGTAGAAACATTCTCAGAGAAAAACTAGGGTAGAAGGCATATCTGAAAACAATAGCAGATGGGATGATAATGAACTCCTATAATGTTTAGTGGTCTACAATGATATTGTTTGACTTTAAAACCAAATGTCAGTGGACTTTTTTTTCCAACTCACCACATTCAGTGACCTTTGCCTTTGACTGTTCTCTGCGAGCCTTTAAGATGGAGCACGTGCAGCATGTGGAGTCCCATGTCATGTCAGTCATCATTCTCTGCTTGACATTTCTTGTGTTCCTAAGTCGATATGTTCCAGATTAATGAGGCATTTGTTCTCAATCAAGAAGCTATTTAAGAATACACTTTTAATTGTAATGGGTTGTATATGATTAATTATTTCTACATGGCTTGTTCATATTTTTGGATAGTTCAAAGCAGATTTTTTTTTTTTCCCACTGGGTACAGCCCAAATCTTTTCAATGTTCATACTAGTTATCACCCAATAATTTATGGAAGTGAATTGTCTTCATGAGGGGTTGTGAACTTCTTTGAGAAGTTTGCCTGGAGCTCTTTCTGGAGCTCTTTGCTGTAGTGACCTTTAATGTTCTTTGTCTGTAAAAGGGAACAAGAGGGCTAACGCACAAGTTAGTTGCAAAAGGTGCGTGTTTAACTTAATTTGTGGGGTTTTTTTTGAAAGACACTATTGTTTTAGAACTCATCATCTCACAGTTGGTTCTGATGAGAGTCTGTAGCCATTTGGACATTGTTCTGTGCTCATCCCTCTGTATTAATTGAGTTCTACTCTTTAAACTCAGCTATGTCTTTCGAAGAAACTGTGTTTCAATGGCCAGTACATTCCAAACTGGACCAAGTTGTTCTCTACATGTGTGCTCCCTGCATGGGGGAAAAGGAAGGTGCCATGTGTTTTCATTTGCAAAGTTTGCTTCAGACATGTTTCACACCCTGAGGAATTTCCTTTTGTTGCTGTTCTTGAAAGTACAAAAGGCTCAGTACTTCAGAGCACCGGGCCTTAAGGGATTATTGGAAAACTCTGATTTTATGACCTCTTGGTTGGATGGGTTATAATTTTGGCAAGTGTAACCATGGGCCTAATGGTGGTCAGCACACCAGCCTCTGAGCTCAGAAGAGAGTTTGTACTCATAAGGGAAGAGATAAGAAATCTTATTTCTTCTGAATTATTAAATAATTAAATTAATATTAATCCTACCCTTCCTGTAATATCTATTGTTTGTGTCAACAGAGATTGCAAATGAATAACCTGTAGAAGGATTTGGGTGCAGAGGGAGGCTTTTTCCCTTTTCAGATCACCTGTATCTGCAGCTGTCAGGTAGATAATATGATCCACTCACATGATACATTAGCCTCGCATTAAGTGGGTCCAGTCTAGTAAAATAATAACCATGAAAGTGCTACAATAAAATAATAATAAGAACCCAAAGTACTTGTTAGAGCTGTCTGTAGATAGCATTCTGCTATTCACTGCCTTGTGACTGATTTTTTTACAAGTTGCATGTGAAATGTACTGTGGGCAGCTGGCATCCAGCTATTTTTCTTGGCTGTTTCCATTTTAGATGAACAGGGGTAACATTATGAGGAAAGATCCATTTGTTCAAAGGTACCCATTAGGTCTAAACTTAAGGGCTATACCACCAGATTATGTGCTATCTCTGGGTGGCTTTTTGTAGCATATGGTGATTGAACCTATGTTCTCTCCTCCTCTTCTCATGCAGAATATGTCACAAGGAGCAGCTCCTCCAGAAGAGCTTTCTGTGTAGGAAAGACATTCAAATTACTTTGATTTTTCCTAGTATCTATCATGGCAGCATGTTCCTGCAGGGCAAGGGACAGAGCTGTGTCAGTTAGGTTTACGGTAAAAGGGCAAAGTGGTGCAGAATGACTTAGCAGGGAATTAAAAGAAAGAATTGCAAATGAAACAAACCAGAGTCGTGCCAAAGGGCAGAGATGATGAAAACATCCAATAACTATCCCTGACCAGTCCCCCCAGCTCTGTGTACCATTCAGAGCTCTTCTCACAAGTGCCAGTGACTCATTTTGGTGAAACTTGAAAGGTTAGCATCCTTCCCCGTTACTCAGAGGGAGGTCATCACCCTGGATGCAGAGGCAACAGATCTGAATGTGTGATTGCATATGAGCTACCACAGCTTATGGCTGATTTGTTTTAACTCAAACTGCTGCGTAGTATATTAATACACAGAGCAGTAAAATGGGAAAACAGGAGAGTAGAAACACTTGACTGTTTGTTTCATCAGCCAGGAGGGCAGGTGGGAAACGTAATCCTCTACCCAGTGCAACTTGATGGTGGTCATGAGTCAGAGCTCTTATTCTAGAGAGCACTTCTATCCTGGTTGTCAGAGGCTGATTTTTGCACTCAGAAGTACTTTTGTATAGAGACATGCTTGTGAAGGGGGTGAGATGGTGGTAAAGATGAGTAAAGAAACACTCTGGAGTACCGGTTTTGAACTCTGTGTCTACAAGTGCAGTATGAAAAAAGCCCCCGACAACCCAGCTGGTGCTAAAGATTTTGACCATGAAGTTTATTTTTCTGCAAAGCAAAATAACAAAACAATTTTTTAGTCTGAGAGTTAAGACACAGCAAAAGCCTGAGTTAGCCTGTAGATAGGCAGAGCTGAGACATAAAACTGCTCTAGTTAAAGGCAAAAGGGCATATATGGATGTTGATAGAGGAAAAAAAAGTGAACTAGAATAGTTCATGTCTCACTGAAGCTTAAAAAATGTGTTCCACTTAAGATGATAATTTATGGAGGTCTGATTGCCAGGTATTCAATTTGGTCCTGGAATCACTTGAACTCAGATTATATTTGTGAAACAGTCATGCTTCACACAAATATTGTCAGTCAGATGTATTGAACAGTCTGCTTT
>VZTM01005263.1:862-31764 GCA_013400555.1 Jacana jacana | reverse complement strand
TTTTTTTTGTATTAAGCATAATTATAATTACTTGACTAAAAGGACAATTATGTCCAAAAGGGGCCTCTTCCAATAAAAAATTATGCTATGCTACCTATTGCAAGTCTCATAAATGGTTTCATAATCAAATTCAGTCATCCTTTCTTCTGTCTGAATGGCCTGTAATCTACAGAATCTGTTGTTAATTTGTGAGTTTGGGGTTTGAACGGAGCTTGCTGAGAAGGTCATGCAGACAGTGCCAAGCACCCTCTTTGGAGAGACTGATGTAAATATGGCTGGGCTGGCTGACTAGACCCTCTCATAAGGTCACCTTCATTAGCTGAACTTTTGGACCGGTAGAAACAGTAAACTTGTTGTGCCAAAATAGTAAACCTTTCCTACTGAACTGAACTTGAAAATGCTCATGTGGTGGAATCATCAAGTTGCTGATATAAAGGAGAGAGAAAATGCTTCTCAGAATATGCAAGGAAAATTTAACTTTGCTCTAGTCTTCATCTGACAATGTAAACAAGTGACCAAAATGATAAAGAGATGTTTGTAGAAATGCTTGATGAATGATAGGTTAAGTGGAATAACCGGTCATGTAAAGTCTGTAGGAGAACTAAAAATCAAAAGGGTAATTTAGGACAAGCTTTCTAATAATGAAGACTTGCAGGTCCATTGCAAATTACATTTTATTTTATAGATACATTACTGAATATTTTTCTATGAGAACAGCTTGAAAACCTAATGTGTGGGTTGCATCCCAGTGAAAGAAATTCTAGAACTGAGTTAAATTTAAAACTTCACATCTCAGAAGTGAATTGTCATCCAAAGCATGGGTTGGGTGGAGCAGAATGAGGAACTAAAATCTTCAGTTTTGTTCTGAGAGTGAGATGTTCAGATCTAAAGCATGCTGAAGTGAGATCTCATATTGATTTGGTTGAGGTTTGTACCAAAGAATAGTCACAGTTATTGGTCAGAGCAACATTTTCAGGCACACTGTGATTTTTTGCTTGCAGATGCAGCAAGACTGAAATGCTGAGCTTCAACTTCCTTATAAATGAAGCAGGACTGAACTGTTCTGGGAATATTTGAGCTTCAATAAGCTGACCTGTAATAAAAAGACCACTCACACCATAGGAATTCAAAACACATATTATGAGAAATTCCCTAAGGACAGCCCAAATTAGAATTTGTTGGTTTTCAAGGCTACAGTTATCCCAAATTTGTGCACAGCAATCTATTATCTTCCAAATATTTCCTATTTCAGTTTTGATAATGCTTATCCTAGCCATTAGAAACAGGACAAATACTAAAAGCAAAAGTAACATTTTTGTTGACTTTTCCACATTTTGGAAACCTTTCACACAATTGGGATCAGTCTCTTTGCACCTATTGAATACCCTTCAGAGAACTCCCATAGCACAAATCTGAACTGTGTTATGTAAAACCAGTTATATTTTATATTAAGTGTTTTGTATATTTTCTAGCAGCGTAGTTGCTAAAAGGTCAGCACGGGGATCTTATTCATGAAAGAGTGAAGATAATGAAAACACCTATACTCGACACATTCACCATTGAGAGAATGGATGAACCTGAGCTTGTGTGAAATAAACTGTGCAAAAAGTCCTGGTGGAGAAACATCTGCCGTAAATGTTTCAGTAGGGAAAAGATATTGTCTGGCTGAAAAATGTAGGACAAATTCACAAATGCAGCGTGTTGCTGTTTAACAGATATACGTGGCCTTAGGGACCCATGTGGCTCCATTACTCGTCCAAAGTTCAAAATAAAGAGAAAAATAAGTTTTGACAGTCACTTCTGAGGGAAGTGATAACAGATCAAAGGACTTTCTTTTATTGCGATATTTTCATCATTATGGAAAAGAATCACTTTGGACTTTGGCTGCTGCTTGAAATCTTTACCTTTTAATAAGTGAACTCTGTAAATGTAGCTCAGAGAACAAAGGTTCCTCTTTTACAGTTAAACTTTTAACCCTTGAGGTTGAATTGGTGGAGACCAGAGGGAAAATCCACTGTGTTTTCACTGAACTTTTTACCCTTTGAAAAAAGCTGAACAAGTTTAAAGTTCATACACTGAGCAAGAGGGCTCTACTGGGGATTTCTGGTATTATTAACTTCCTGACCTCAGATAATTAAAAGGGAAGAGTGGAAGCAGTGCAGACTTTGACTCAACTTTGAACTTTTAACCTCTTGAGGAACGTTTTTAGTGTGCAAGTGGTACACACAGTAAACTCTCTTATTAACTTTCTTTAACCCATGGACACAAAAAAAGTCAGCAGGCCAAAATTATCCCGTGTCCTTTATGTCATATTTCTATTTGCGTAGCAGTTAAAACTCAAGGGGGATATTGTTTGGATACAAAACAGTGACAGAGAACAACTATTTTCCTGGAACTGGCAAATACAGTAGGCAAGAAAAATGGAGAAGCAGCCATGAATATGTCAGACACTACAGCGGGGTTTATAATTCAGACTATGTTGGGGTTTACCTTTAGGACTTACACCAATATTTTAATGTTGCCCCTTAGCAAGATTTTGAAGGTATTTTATCTCTGTATTCAACTGGCCTTTACTTCCTCAAACATTAAACATAGTGACACTCAGCAGCCCAGGGGATTATGGATTTATTGACTAGGAAATAATCAAAGCAGTAGCATGCAGAATTCCACATTTGAGCACAGAAATTGTACTTTCTTATGACTATGACATAAATGAGAGAAAAAATCTTTGCTTCTTGTCGCAGCAAGATGAAGATTACCTGTGGTCCATTGTTTGTCAAGGGTACTATGTACTGGGAACTAGTATGGGAAACAACGTGGTAAGTGGTAAAGCTTCATTTAAACCTCCAAGCATTAGTGTTATTGGGATGTAAAGCAGAATTATTGTGCATCCAGGTAGTCAGAGATAAATGAAACTAGGTGAAAAAAAGAAAAAACAGCAAAGAAGGTTAAATGAAAATATTTTCCATAAGAGAAAGCTGTAAGCTTCTGAGCTAAAATGTCAATATTTGGCAGCCTCTCAGTTTCGTCACAATAAGAAAGGGAGGAGAAGCTGGCCTCTCTGACCAGATCACATACCATGCTGAAAGCATCCTCATGGTTTATAAATAGTGACACTGGTGCAGGTTCACCCCTGCAGCTATGTGGGTGCAGGCATGCATCTACTGGGCTGTGCAGGGCCAGTGGAGGCCCTGTGCATGGAACCACGTGCAGGGCTGGAGGAGTGATCATCCTTGTGAAACCCACAGCAGAATCCAGTGGCTTGGAAAGAACCACTCTGTAGCCCTCCTCCCGAAGGTGTGTCTATAAGGCTGATGTGCAAACAGAATAATAAAAGGCCACTTAGTGTTGCTCTTTCACAACCACCAGCTGGGGACATCACCTGTGTACCTGAGCAGTTTTCAGTGACCTGCACTGGAATGTGTGGGGGCTAAAGCTATAAACAGAAGGGATGCTGAATGACTATGTTGGCCCCGTTGTTAGAAGCCACCACAGAGGTGTCTGGTTATTTCCTGCTTGGGGTAGAACTGTCACAGCAAGTTTGAATAAATATGTTGTATTAAATCTGAAAGAAGTGTTGCCTTGTGTCGATGAAGTCCTGGCTCAGGAAGCACTAAGGTTTACATCCTGGAAAAGTGAAATTGTGACTAAACAGCTATTAGTCAAAAAAATATAGTGGAGGGAAAAACACTTGAGTTGCTACATATAAGAAAACTCATAAAATTTTATTTTCTCAAAAGTAGATTTAAGCATTAATTTTCTTTTGTGAGGCCTGCAGAGGAGCACTGCGTCTTCTCGAGCATTGGCCAGCCTGGATGGGGATGTAGCCTCCTCTTCAGGGAGCAGTGAAAGAGAGGGAGGGATTTGCTTATGGAAACCAGCTTCCTTGTGCTTCACCTGCAGAACAGAGTGACTCCTTTCATTGTGCCCTGACCTTGGAGGAGAGCATAAAAACGTGGCAGTTTCATGTGTTGGATGACCTGGTTCATCCCCTGCTGCACCAGTGGTACTGAGCAATCTGGAGGCTGGGCAGGGTTTCCTCTGCTCCCTTTTCAACTTTTAGGTCTGAAGATTTTCCAATGTGAGCGATTTTTTTTGTGGATGGCAAAAAGCACTCTTGGAATAATGGACCAAGTCCTCCAGACAAGCTTAAGTATGGGGTTACTAAGAGGTTACCCAGATATTTTCTCTTTCCAGCATAGACACAACAGTGCATTTTACCCTGATGCAGATCACTGAAATGTTTGAATTGGTTTAGTGCAGAGTTTTTCCAAAATGCATTCAGCTTGTGGTATGGAATTGGCACAGAAGATTTCAGCTGGAGTTAGACAGGAGAATTTTGGCAAAGTTACAGGCAATTGATAGCAGGGTGCTTATCACAACAAGCATTGGGAAACCTTGCTACCAGCCCCTCCTGCAATCTCATAGTTCATACACAGAGACAAATATGTAAAATCAGCATGAGGGTGTATGCATGGGGGGGTATAGATGGGTGGAAAGTGTCACCGTGATCATGAGTTTGTGTACTGGAGAGCTACTCATGAGAAAATAAGTACCAGAGCCTGTCCCTAGGCACGGATTAAGGAAGGCAATTAGACACATGCTTAGACACTGGGAGTGCCTTTCTCCATCAGACTTTGTGCCCCACTGTGCCCATGAAAGCACTAAACTTCTACTTTCCCTTGGATTTCTGCATTGGTAAATTGTTGGCTGTTCTCTGTGGCAAGACCCTCAGCTCTGCTGATCTACATTTGCTGTCTTTCAGAGCAAAAATGTATCTCATCTGGTTTTGCAGACTTGCCTCCTGAGCATGGAGAATATGTTCAGCTGTAAGTGAAGATGGAGAAGCAAGCAGGAAAAACCCAGTAATAGAGATGCTCAGCAGTCACATAGGGCTCTTCAGAAGGTAACTATACAATTGAGGAAAATATTTTTGGGCCAAACCTGCACTGTATTTTTTCCTGGATGGAGCATATAGGTATGATGGAAACAGAGAAAATACAAACCCAGTAATTAATATCATCTGTATATACATGGAGAGCAGAAGTTAAATGGTTTACCTGGACTTCAGGATGAAACCATGTAAGGATAAGGATTTAAAAGTCAAAGCCTTGCACCCAGCCCATTCTCTCATGCTGAATGTAGATAGCTTTTCTTTTCCCTGCTTTCTGCATACGTGTGTGATGGACAGAGTTTATAAAAAATTGGAAAGCAAAATTCTCACTTGGCCCTGCGCATTGATACAAAAATAAAAGAGGAATCCTGCTAAATGTCACATCCCACACACTCTGCCCTTGAGTCCTTTAAAGCGAAATGATCAAGGCTGAAAGGAAGGAAGGAAGAGGAATTAAAAGCCTGCTCCATCTTGCAAAGGTATACTTACAGCTTAAATTCTGGTGAAGGTGAGGGACAGAAAGGAGATATAAATGAATTAGAAACCCTGCTTGGGCAGTAAGGAGAGCATCCTACTTACTAGAGCTAAATGGAAAGGCCAAACCTAGCTCTAAGCATGTGCAGTTAGTCAGGGTAGTAGTAACAGTGGTAAAAACTGGCAGTAAAAATAGCCATCCTTCCATTGTGGGGTTCTGCCTGGCATGGAGCTGCCTTTGGCTGGTCTAAGCTTTGATGCAAGTGTCTGACTGGTGAGTTGAGAGCCAAACTCCATGTTTGTAGATGGAACTAGATCACATTAAAACTTTCCCCTGCAGCAATTTTTGTTGAAAGGCCATTTCACCCGCTTCACCCCTCACACCAAATTAGGAAGACCCTGATTGAAAGTTCCAGACAGGAGGAGTGGTTTCAAGGAGAAAGCTCTGCCAACAAGAAGGAGCCATAGTGGAGATCCAGAAAGTGATTCTCTGACACCCTGAAAATCAGTCTCCTCTGAAGCAGTATGTTAAATGCCCTCATTGTGTTTTCCAAAGGAAAGCTTGAAAAATCTCACCTTGGAATCATTTGTGTTCCTCAGCTGTTGCTTTCCTAGATTATACATAAGTCTAATAACATGCAAAGATTTATGTGTAGTGACTACTACTTATGCCAGGTTAGCTGATTGATGTGCATGTCTGTTTTTCATTATTACTTTATTACTCTGCAGAGCAGACGTCTTAAGTGTCCATAGGGATGAAGAAGACACGATCCCTGCTGAAAGCTGCTTGCAATCAAATTTGAGACTTGATAGTGAAGGATGGCAAGACAAAGCGGTGACTAGACATAGGTTGAGCAGGAGTTTTATTAACAAAACAGACTGCATGCATGTCAAAGTGTTCTTTCTTTATGTTGAGTTAGGAGAAGATTTTGTTTTTGTTTGGTTTCTTTCGATGTAAGTAAGTCTGTGGGGCTTATCCATTGCTACAGGTGTTAAGAATGATGTGCCTAAAGTTTGTGGAGTGGCCAAGCAGATATTGGTGTATAAATAAAAAAAATAATTAAATTTAAGATTGAAGCTCACCAGGGTAGACAACTTCTCTCCTGTTCACCTATTTTGTGTCATGGATGCATTTCCAACAGCTTAACAGAAAAGCATCCCAATCAGATTAACAATTACATTTCAGACCTTGTTGACCAAGATGGCTACTGACAGAGAAATCTTCTCTCCTAAATGGTATTTTCTTGCGAGGAAGGGACAGCATATTACTCTCCACTGGATGAATTATAGAACTACACAAAAGGTGGGACACGGTATCAGGTTTTCTAAACTTCATGTCTAGATTGCATATTAGTTGTTTATTTTTTTACACTCAGCAGTGGGACTTCTTACACAGAATAAAAATCAAAGTGTGCCTCATGTCTGCCCAAAGCCAGAGAATAAAATACATTATTCCTTATGTTCCTTGGTGAAGAGCTGTGAGGCAAAAATACACATAACTTTGTTTTAGAGGAATATACCAGTCTAAATGAGATGTGGTAGTGAACAGGAAACCAAATAGCAAAATAAGTGTTCTAGCTTCAAATTAAGACATATGAAATAGGAAATGAATCAACCACAACTTAGCTAATTTTTGGTTTTGAAAAATTTTGTTTTAATTCACAGTCTCATCAATACAAAAAATACATCTGGAATTTAAGGCATAAGTGAATAGCCTAATTCATCTGAGAAAATGCTTTTCCTCTAACACAATTCAGTCTGTCCACTGAGACAACAGAGTATTTTTCTTTGATACATAAATGATGCCTTATATGTTATTTTATTATTATTTATCCTAAAAACATTTAAAGTGTGCCTTATCCAATATTGCACAGAGTAAATAGGATACCTTTAGTGTTTCTGGTGTCAAGTATTAGAATGAAGAACTAAAAATAATATGTAAAAAGTAACATTAATCAGTAGCTGCTAATTATAAAGGGGTTTGTTTGGTATCAGGAGTACAGAATATTTTGCAAGTAGTTCAGGAACTTGTGCTGATCTAAAATGTCAGTCTCAAATCCTACCTTACTGGTCACAAGGCCATCAGGATCTCTGGATGCTGTACTGAAGAAGTACTTGTTTGTATGTGTGGGATTTTGAATGTTTCTTACTCACCCACAAGGCTTCTTTTTTTAATGTGCCACAAAAGTAAAATCAGTAGTCTGTGACCATGGTGAAGATATCATAAAAATCAGTGGTCACAGGTAATACAGAAAAGATAGTATTGATTCTATACTACTGAAAAATTGCTGCTAGTAGCTCAGAAATGTATGCTTTACTTTCTCTTATAAAGGACCTACAGATCTTATAAAAGATATATAAATTAGATAATAGAAAGAAATTCTTTCCTGTGAGGGTGGTGAGGCACTGGAACAGGTTGCCCAGGCAAGTTGTGGATGCCCCATCCCTGGGAGTGTTTAAGACCAGGCTGGCTGGGGCTTTGAGCAACCTGGTCTAGTGGGAGGTGTCCCTGCCCATGGCAGGGGGGTTGGAACGTGATGATCTTCAAGATCGCTGTCAACTCAAACCATTCTATGATTCTATGATTCTATGTTCTGGCAATAGATCATTATAATGAATTTGTACTTGTTCACCATCATGTCTTGTCCAAAAGGAAGTCAGAGAAGAAGCCAAGTAAAGGATTGGTGAGTTTCCTAACTTCTCACTATTTAAGGAAATTGAAGCAAACTATAGTTAGCAAAAGTTCTACAAAATCAAAAAGTGGAGCTGCGAGTCTGGCCCAGTGAAAGAACACCAGGAGTCATCATCTGTCTTGAATTCTGGCTGTACCCCCGCTTTCCCTCCCAAGAAAAGCAGATTCACTCTCCTTTTAAAGCACATTACCACCTAAGCAAAAAAAAATCCCCTCATCTTTGCTAGTCACAGTTGTAAATTTTACATGCTTGCTTTATTAGCCAATCCACACTACATTTAACAAAACGGATTTGTGTTGTGCCATAAGTTGTTCTTGTTTACAAGTACCTTGCTCCCTAAGGAAGGTAATTATAATGTCATAAAAAGCTTCACGTTTTGTTCCTAACCCTGATATAGCCAAGGTAAGCAGCATTCCTCGTGGAAGAAAGGGAAAAAGTAAGAACGCAGAAAGCGCTGGATGAAAACTTTGTCAGGACAGCGCTGAGCCTGCCTTTTCTCCCCAGTGGCAATGGGCACGGCAGCATGCTCTCCTCGAGCGTACTGCCCTTTTCTCCTTTTAGGGTAGCAAATCCTGATCTGTAAAAGTTCACGGTGGCACAGGAGCTGCAGCCAGTTCCAGGAATCTGCCACCACTCCCTGGGTCAGCTCAATGTTGCTTTCATCAGAAGTGTCACTGCAGTGGGGAGAAGTTGTTATAACGAGTTTCAGGAGGCATTGACATAATCAGGTCAGCTGGAGGTGCATAAACAAGGGAGGGGGAATGAAACCCATAGAGAAGTGTCTGCCTTTCTATCTTGTCCCTGGGAGACATGAAGCAAAAAGCCTTTGTTCTCACCTGCTAGCGTGGTATCTTTCCTCCTCCCTTTTCTCTTTTTGGCTGTAAGGTGTTTTCTTCACTGCAACCTGACAGACCCAGGGACATTTTCATCCATTGCATGGATCTTAGTCAAATTTTCCCTTTATTCTTGTTGTTATCGTGGCAAGCAGGCACTTTTAGCAGGCTGCTTAATAGGTAGGTACCCCCACTGCGAGGATAGCTGTCAGTGAGATGCAGAGAGAATAGGGCTGCTGCAGAGGGGAGAAGAAGAAGAGGGAACATAAAGGAATATTGTACATTGCAGGAACATATAGAGAGCTTGCACCTCTGATGATGGAAATATTAGTGGGCTGTTCTGTTTTTTCCTTTTGTGAGCTTATTGTAAGTTTTCATGATAACTGTGATCTGAAGAGAGACAGGAAAAATACCGCATTATGTAATTTGCATCTGGATATGGCACATGCTAGTACAAAATTTAGTCAGTTATTTATTATTACAATTATTACAACTGAGGCTGAAAAACACTTTCCAGATAAAAAAAAAAAAAAAGAAACCAAACATATTGACATTACTGGAGAATCTTCTTTTCTAATGTGACACTATCAGAAGTAGGACCTGAAGCCCTGACTGGAAGATGAAGCACTGTTTATTTATTGGGCATATGGTAACATGCAGGCCAATATTTAATGCAATCTCTAGCTATATTACTTCAAGATAACTGATTTTGTGAGGAAGTAAGATGCCAGATCCTGTCCTTCATGCTGTTGCTGTTGCTGAGCAATTCATTTTCCTTTGGAGTGAGAGCTTTTGGGAAATATGAAAAGGAGTCTCCATCAGTCCCATCTCCATTAACCATCAAAACTACCCAACAAAGGAAGAGGCTGGTGATAAGAGGGAGACAGAAACACATTTTATTCATAAGAAGCTGAATCTTTGTGATCTGATACTGAATTGGGAGAACTCATGGATTAAGGGGACCAGTTTTAGGACATCTTCTTGGTAGTTTCAGGTGCTCTAATAAGAAAATGCAGTTGGCAGGTTAGATACTGTGACCGTCTCTTTACAGCAGCGGGAAGACGAAGTCTGCCTTTGACATTAGTGGGCAAAGATCTGCAGTGGTTTTTGGATAAGATTGATGTCCTTGTAAGTACCAACCCCCGCTCCTGGCAAGAGAGTGGCAGTGTATTACTGTCTATATTTGGATTGCTACCATGCTTTCTACCTACTTACACTTCACTTGCAATTTTGGATAAGTAGAGTCATCATCTTCCTTTTATGCCCCAAGCTTTTGTCTGGTACAGCTGTGTAGTGTTAACAGCTGCTGGTTTTCGTTACAGAAGTGGCTGCATTTTAGGAATAGGCAATGAGATTTCTGCGCTACAGCGTGTTCAACCACTTTGTAGATTCAGGTGTATAAAAAGTACTTAATAACATTGATTTACAACAATAATAATTTGGTAAAAAGAGATTATGATCCATGTTTTGATGTGTAATTTATTATTGATTAGTTATACAACATGCAGAAAACCTTGGGCTCATTGAACAAAACCCTGGGTGTAGAAATTAGATTGCATTCTGCAGCTCAGTGATTAAAATAAAAAAAAAAAAGTCTATCAGTTGTATTTACATTCTTACTGCAAATCAGGTCACCCTGCCCTTTGAGTTCTGTTTTCCACAGAATGGGCCAAATCCATTCCCAATGTGACTCCCTTGACTCCAGTACGGTTGCACAAGAGATGACTGTAGCTCATTAAGTCTACAGAATAAGTCTATTTTGATTATGGATGAAAAATTAGTGTTTGGGTGGAGTCTTATTCGTACTGACATGCTAGGAGGTGGTTTTTTGTTTTTTTTCACTGACATTAACTGGAGCTGGAATAGACAGAGTTTACTAAAAAAAAAAAAAGTACACATTTTATCCGCTTTCTAGCCATTGTACAGAAGTAACCACAAGACTGTAAATGGCAACAAATTCAGAAGATATAAAACATATTGTAGCTTAGCTGTATCTTTCTCTGTTATACCGTTCTTGGCCTAAAATACAAACGCAGTTCTGCTGCAAGCACAACAAATGAATTGGGTCCATTTGGTTCACTGCTTCCTCTCTTGAGCTGGGAACACTGGGTATGGATTAATGAGAGGGATATGCTCGCCTGAGCACCCCACAGAGGAGGTGCAAAGAAAGCCAAGTACGGGTACTAGCATTAGGAACTACTGTGATAAGCAAAGGGGATTGGAAAGTCCTGTCTCCCTTGCATAGGTAGGACACTGAGCAGTGAGCTGCAAACCTTCAGTGTGGGAAGATATGTGAAAGGCACGTGGGAAGGAGATAGAACTAGCTGGGAAAGCAAATATGAGAAACTAGAGAGTTTCTGGAAAGAATGGGACTGAGAGAAAGGTCAGATGAGATGCCTGGGGAAGAGACAGGGGGACTTTTTTGTTACAGAGAGAAGAAATGACTGGAGTCACCCATGCTATGTAGCAGGAAAGCTTTCAGTGGACAACTGATTTAATCCCTCATCCACTGTACAAGAGAAACTGGCCAAGACAGTTCTTTCTGTTGTCTTGTCTCCAATTACTTTGCCATAGACAGGGACCTGCAGTGCCCCAGACTGTGTCTGGTGGCAAATAAATAAATCTGATTGACTAGCACTGTGAACATTAATTCTCTGGGAGTAGCAACAGAGTGGCATTGCCCTTTGTGCATGCAAGGGCCAGGAAAAAATATACTGTACCACTTTTCTTCCTGATGTTTAGCTGAAAGTAACATTAAAGACCTCAGCTCCTCCCAACAGGTCATTAAACCCCAGGAAATACCCAGTTCCTCTGTCATTATTGCTTAATTATTTTCAGCTCTATAATCTCATTTGCAGTTTGACTCTATGTTGATTCTAGCTGCCGAATCATAGATGCTGCAGTACTGGAAATGCAATGCAGGTTTGGCTGTAATGACGTCTAATGATTCTGGTGAAAAGGCCTGTTTCTAAGCCTGCAGCTTCAGGAAATAACCCCTTTTCTAGAAAGCCTGAAAGCCTTAACATTCTGGAGATTTCACTTTATACTGCTTTCTTTTAAAAATGTTTTACAGAGTTTACAATTCAAAACTGAATAATAAAAGTTTTTTTTTTATTGAGTATGTGCCATTACTCTTTAGTTTTAAAGCAGGATGTTAGAGAAATATGTCACACAGAGGAGCTGTTAACATGTTCATTTTATTTTAATTAAATATAACAGGTGCTTCAGGTGTTGCAAAAAAAAACCAAGGAAATAAACTCATAGTTATGCAGGGAAGCTGTCTGAATGTAGGAATTAAAAATGAGATAAATTAAAAATTGAAACAATTTAAAGCTTGAAGTATTATTAAATCCATACTGTCTAAAAAAGATAGTTTAATTTCAAACAGAAATAACTGAATTTATGCAATAACTACTACCTACTCGGTTTCTCTAGAAATCTCCAAAAACTAACAGGAAATTAGAGCCGTAGGGAGTCGTCTGCTTTGAGATACGTATCATCAAGACTCTCATTCTTATGTCTGGAATTGTTTGACAAAATACAGGGAGGATACATACAGTTCATAGTACATGATATATGAGATGCTTTTGAGCTCAAAGGTTCTTCTGGATATATATTTGTCATGTGAGCCTGCAGGAGGGCACTTAATCTGAAATAAAGCAAAAAGGGAAAGAATGTGAAAGGATCTCTGAAGTGTAAGTCTCCAGGAAGAGACGTCAAAATAGTCACAGAAGGAAATAATCTAGACTAAGAGATGAGAATGGGGGAAGCGTATGGAAATTAGTGATCAGCAGTCCAACGAGTACATTTTTGGTGAATAACTTTAATGAGCAGGAAGTATTGCTAGCAAGATTGTATTTAAGTTTTTTTTCTGTAGCCTATTTGTTTCAAACCCTTCATGCATATCCCTCTGAACCTTGGCTTCAAACCAGGTTAAATAAACCTTTCCATTGTTTTGCTACAGGTCTGTCTTGTGTCAAGGTGCACCAGAATGAAGCAGGCCTGAGCCTGAAGCTTGAGGGGCTCAGGCTATCAGTGGTGCAGAGGAGGGGTGGGAGTGCCTTCCTGTGTGTACTGAGAGACCCTGGGAGGTTCATGCAGATGTTCTGAACCTTTTATTGCCACATGTTGTGTTGTTAGGCTTTCCCCATGGCTGGTGCAGGAAAAGGTCTTTTTCTCTGCAGTGTATAGGGGTATATGGACTATGTGGATGGTGAAGCATCCTTATATGGTGCTTCTGACCTGCCTCACTTTAAAATCTCAGAATCAGGGAAAAAGATTTCCACACAGTGGAAACAGTCCATTCTAGGCTGCTAGACTCAGCTGTGGGATGACTCTAAACTGCACTGTGCTGTTCAGTGTTCCTTGTATTAGGGGTGTGGATTATGAAATTGTATGGGATGTTATTCCCGCTTCTCTCTTTTCCTTCTCCATCGCATAGCTCTGTGAGCCTGCAAGCCTGCAAGCTACAGCAGCCCTTCTGCCAAGAGGACTGCTGTTATCCACACACAGGGGATTTCAGGGGCTACTGTTAGAACACTGAAGTGGTGTGTGCTAACTAACCATTACAGTGAAAAAGATAATACTCTCGAGTTGTCTCAGAGCTGTTGTTCAAATGCATGGGTGTAGAGTGGGAGAAAAGAAAAATTGCAACTAGCCGCCATGTCCCCTATACAGGAAAATGATTGCTGCAGTGTCCAGATCACCTCCTCTCTACTCCCCAGCCCTGTGTCAGCAACATAGATGAGACCCCAATAATATGAAATAGTCATGGCATTGCAGTTGCAAAGCCTTTTCTCCTGAACAGTAGTGTGGCAGCTAGGACTGCTATTTGAATGGAAAAAAATAAAAATCTGCTTACAGAGAACTGAATTAATTCAGCATAAATAAGGCTGAAATGGATGTGTAAATAACACTCTATTGGTATTGTCCTGATTTCTATTGGGATAAAGTTAATATTCTACTAGCAGATGATATCATGCAGTGTTTTTGAGTTAGGATGAGAATAATGTTGATAACACTAATATTTTAATTGTTGGTAGGCATTCAAAGACTTTTCAGGTTTCTATACTGGCCTGCCAATAAGAAGACAGGGGCACCCAAGAATCAGAGAGGGGACACAGCCAGAACAGCTGTCCCCAACTGACCAAAAGAATATCCCATAATATATGATGTATGCTCGGCATATAAAGCTGGGGGAAGAAGGAAGACGTGATATTTGGACTTATGGCATTTTCTTCCCTAGTAATGATTATGTGTGATGAAGCCCTACTTTCCTGTAGATGACTGAACACCTGCCTGCCAATGGAAAGAAGTGAAAGAATTCCTTGTTTTGCTTTGCTTGCATGCGTGGCTTTTGCTTTACCTATTAAACTATCTTTATCTCAACCCCTGTGTTTTCTCACTTTTACACTTCTGATTCTCTCCCCCATCCCACCCAGAGGGAGTGAGCAAGCAGTTGTGTGGTGCTTAGCTGTCAGCTGGAGTTAAACCAGGACAGTTATATAGGACTGTTGCACTATTCCAAGTCCCCTCTTTTTAGTACTAGGGGAAAATACTCTTCCAACAAGTATCTCTGCGTGGCTGACTCAAAATGAACAGGCAGCTTTATGGTCTCAGCCTGTATTCATTTTTAGACTTAAATATTCTGACTTAAGTCATTGGAAGGCATTTTATCCATTAGTAATGCAGGATCTCTCCAGGTAAAAGACATAATGAAAGGTAAGGAAATGGCAACCTCCCCTTTCTTCATCATGCAGCATGGCGACTCTTTTCTGTGAGCAGACACAAATGTAATGATTCAGAAAGAAAGGCCTTAATGCTCAGAAGAAAGGTTGAAAAGAGAAGATATTCAAATGACAGCTAGAAGAAGGAAAAAGTGCTGATATAATTGGAGTAGACAAAGGATGTTCACTTTGTGACACATTTTGAGAAACATCCAGGAACATTTGTTATGCCAAAGCAGGTTCATGGTTCAGTGGAAATGCCATCTTCCAATTGGGGAAGTAAGCAGAAGAGGCAGCACTCTGATCAGACAAGGGAACAAAAATAGTTGAGGGTTCCAGAGCAGATAGCAGTATGCAAGTTTAGGTATATTATTATGATAATAGTCCTGCTAAGTGTCCATAGCATTTTCATTTAGTGGTTGTTTCACTGAGGAATGACTACATACTACTGCTGTTTGCTAACAGAGGGGTCTCTTTAATTCATGATCTATCCCCTCCTTCTCCTGCAATTAGTACTTATGAACTAGAGACTGCATGTCTGATGACATGGGAATTATTCAGATTTGTCTACTGAAATGCTGGCAGATCTGCCACAGTAGTCTCATACAACAATATGCAATAACAATTGGAATCATTGGTTTAAAGAAAAGAAGTTGCAGAAGTGACTTTTTAAAATATATATATATATATAGTTAGAAGAAAAGCTTCTCTCCTCACATAAGCCGCAACATTTTTCACCAAGTTTTGAGATACAGGGAAACAAATTGCAATAGAGCTCATCAGCAGAAGCCAGAAGCAGCCCTTAGACTATATTATCTGACCTGAATGGTACGTTTCATCTGGCTTGTAGTTTGGTGATCAAAGGTGTGTGGGACTTGCAAATGTATATGTATACACACACACACACATACATACAGTAGTATATGAACTATACAAGTAATCCAATATCCATATCTGCATATATATGTATTTTACTTCGTTCAAAAGTGAATTCTGTTCCATTAATTGCCTGTACTGAAACCCTGCAAGAAAAAGTACATCTGCTCTTGGTGGTATGGGCAGCTGAACCTGCTTAGGGGTAGACAGTCCCAGGGAAGCTGGATGGAGGGTAAACATCCACTGAGCTCTCTTTGGAGGAATAGAAACATTTTTTCCAAGCAACAGGAGGGCTGCACAGGGTTTAGGCCACTCAGAAAATCACTTGAGTAAGTGAAATAAAGACTGAAGGCAGGACCTGCCTGCAAAGATAGAACGCGCAGAAGAGGGGACACTTTGGTAAAGACTTAGAATCATAGAATAGTTTTGTTTGGAATGGAGCTTTAAAGGTCATCTAGTGCAATCCCTGTGGACTGAGCAGGGATATCTTCAACTAGATCAGGTTGCTCAGAGCCCTCTCCAACCTGATCTTTAGTAATACATGGGAGTTTTGGGCATTTTCTGGTTTTAGGGTAGCTGAATAGGTCTAGGCACATTCACTTCTCAATACTATTGTCTAGCTTGGACCACATATGTTTTCTGATATGAGCCCAATGGTTTGTATTAAATGAAGAATAACTTCCATAGGGGCAACCAATGCTTTCCCAAAGGCATCAGAAGGAGGACAATGTACTGTATGCCTGCACAGAGTACTGACTGATTTCACTTTTAACAGTATGTTCTTTATTCCTATCTGGAATTAGTTAGGCTTGAGACTTCAGCTTCTGTTTCTGTTGTTATGACTTTCTTGGCTAAATTGGCAAGCCCCTAAGCTACAAGTACCTTCTCCCCAGTAAAGCGGTTTTAGCTGCAATCAGAGCGGCCTCTGATCGTTTAGATAAGAGAAAGAGATGACATTTTCAATCAATATGAGGCCCTTTTTCTTTCTCTCATATATTCTTTTGTCTCCTTTCTCTGTTCTGGCTTTAAAATGTAAGCATTAGACCTGTATGTAGCATTGCAGAATATATCTCATCAGTCTGATTCACTGTGATACATTCATTAGCCCTGCTCCTGCTGACTGACCTCTCGTAGGTGCATCCAAAAATTGGATGTCTTCTTTTTTTTTCCAAGGAGAAGAGGTTGAACTGCAGTTCGCTGTAATCCAGTACCTTTAACGGAGGTACAGGCAAGGTGTGGCATCTCTAAGGGTTATGTGTGACTTTTATTGTACCTCTCCCTCAAGAAATTAATTAGTTGCTATAAAAAGTTTTAGTAGTTTAACAAACTTTTTTAATATAGTAAACAAATTGCAGATAGTTTATAAACTCTCTATATATTTAGCAAAAGAAATAATGTTGCCGTAGGTCACTTGTTCTTTTGCCAAGAGCTTTGGTATGTTACTGCTGTTTGATGTAAACCTGTTTTTGCAAAAAGAGTTCTAGATTTAACTTGCATTACTATGGCACAGCATAGCCTCTAGTGGTTTGATTTTCCAGATCTCAGAGGGACATAGAAGAGTCTGCTCGTTGTATATTCAGCTAAGCTGATTATTCCATAAGGTGATCCCCTGCGTCAGCTTGCCCTCTGAGATATACAGCATATTTCAACTTACAACTGAACCCTCCAAGGCCTTGCATTTTGGGAAAAGGATTACCCTTACCTGCAAAAACTAAAAATTTTGCAGGATGGTGCTTTTACCTTGTAATGGATTCTCCTGCAAACTCTTTCCAGAAGATTTTTCTCTTCCTTTTAAAGAAGAAAACACTTCCTTCTGAATTTCCCATCTTTCAAATAAAATCTTAAGCTGACTCACAAGTAACAAATAGATGCTTCAGTGTCCTAAGTTAGATATTTAGATATCCATTATTCTTATACTAGTAGTCTAGTATCCATTGATTTCTTTGTTATGAGTGGGGAAAAATTATTCTATACACTTCCCTTCTTTCTAAAGTACAAGCAGCTGTGTCTGGCATCACATCCAGTGTTTTGAGCTTTCCATTGTGACAGAATACTAAAGATTTTTCAGTGGAGTTACCTGTGGACAGAGAGGCAAATTTTGCTGAATAAATTCTCTAATGGGATGCACTTCTGCTATTTAATTTGCAGTATTATTGAAGTGATATTAGGTGTCGCAGAAACCAGCCTGACATGTGTCTAATTTGGGGAACAGCTATCCATTTCATTTTCTTTATGCAATCTGTCTATGGATGTGTATGTACAGGATGGTTCTGTGCATGTAATACTTAAAGCACTGATCTCATAGTAAGAAATATTTGTCTCTGAGAGCCTTAGAGATGAAAAATTAAGTAAATCAATATATTGCTTACTAAACCAGGAAGTAATAGTTTGGAAACAACATTTGTTGGTTCTAATTTGCAAATTTAACCTTGCATATGTATCTAAGGCAAGCAACATTCTTGAGATGTGATGACAGGGTGTAGGCTTATTTCTTATGATTACAATTCTCTAGGCTGCTCTCAGCCGTGTTTCTGTGTGGTAAGCCAAACTTATCCTTGGAGTAAGACCATTTCAGTCAATGGATGCATTTGGCCCATTAACTTTAGCCTGCAATAAAGTCAAGGGCAAAAGGATATTCTTATGCAAAGCAGAATCACTGTAGATATGTTACTAATCACTGAGGATTAGAATGAGTGTATTTTTGTCCTCATAGCACCTTTGTATGGCATTTTAGATTTTTTTAAATGGCATAATTACAAGGATTTTTTTCTCTTCTAAAAAGAAATCATAGTTTCATCTATTAATACAGTGTGATAAAACTTTATTAGAAATACAATGATATTTCCTAAATGTCTCAGTATTTCTGGGCATGTGATTGCTAAGCAATATTTATTCTAATTACAATTCCATAAACTGCCTATGGGCAAAATGGCAGGCCACATGTGAACTTTCCAATAGTACTGTTTAGGCTTGAACATTCTTATGAATCACTTTAAACCTACATATTTCAAAGGAAAATAAGTTCAAAATATCTGTATAAGAAACCTAATTGCCTTAATCTTGCATATAGATCTACAGGAAATCAGTGAGACCACTTGGTTAAATATTGCATCAACTATCTGTAGGCTCTTGAATTTCATTTTAAGTGGCATCTTATAACATATGTTTATAATACGTAATATTTGGTCTGAACAATACTGATAATCTCTTTCCAGTATTCTGAAAACCCATAACAGTAACATATTACTGGCAGAATTAAAGGGATTTTCTCCTTCAAATTTAAAGACTCTTAACATTTTAATTTTGTTAAAACTCATCATAATTGGATTTTAGCACTATATACTTTTTAGTGTATTTTTAAAGTGTATCTATCTATATATATATGTGAAAGAAGAGATTTCATTCATAAAAAAAAGCAACTCATCACTATATTTAATTATAATGTTCCGAACTGAAATACATAGCCAGTGGGAATAGGACTATTGATTAAAAACTAGGGTAGCTTCTGTTTAGTCTGTTGGAGGCTCTTCTACTTTTTCAATTACTGTGTGTAGGAGGGGTCAGTCAGATTGCACTATAAAATTAGGTTAAGAGACAGCATTTCTATCACTGAATTACGTGTGATCCATTTCTTAAGAAAAGCCACAGTAGAATACTTTAGCTCTAAATTCAGACCACTTTGCTGTTCCTGGCATAAAGAGTTTTTAGTTTACCCTTCAAATTCATCATTACAAGAATGGAGATGCCTACAAAACAAAGAACACTTCAAACCGATATTCATATGAGTGTAAATAGTCTGGTTTTGTATTATGTATTTGCCTTCAATTTAAGGGAAATTTGCTATGGAAATTACAATGGATGTTTTGAAAGCACAAAGATGCAGACAGCATCATATGGATTTTAAAGAAGGGGATCTCATATTAATAGCTGACAATTATATACCTTCTCAGGGACAGCAGCTCTTATATGACAGCCTAGTTGAGTTGTCTGAGCATTTCCAGCAGGGAGGCAAGCTGGCTGAGAGCTGATGAACTCCATGGACATGGGTTGCTCCATGTTCATCAAACAGCTGGCTCCTCTGTGACAGTTATTTTTATTTTGTATTGCAGCCAGGTTTGTGTTTGACTTATGAAATATGTTAATAAATAAAATGTGATATTGTTGTTATATAAATAAAAAACATACAAAGATTTTCCCAAGGAGATAATCAGGTTTTGCTAAATACTGCTTCTCAAGGAGTTATAAATTGTTAGAAAACAGAGCTGAAAAGGATCACAGAATCACAGAATGGTATGGATTGGAAGGGATATTTAGAGACCATACAGTCTGACCCTCTTGCCAAAGCAGATCTACCTAGAGCAAGCTGGACAGTAATGCATCCAGATGGGTTTAGAATATCTCCAGAGAAGGAGACTCCACAATCTTTCTGGGGAGCCTGTTCCAGTGCTCTATCATCCTTAAAGTAAAGAAGATTTTTGTCATGGAATCATGGAGTTGGACCTCTAGAGATCATCTAGTCCAACTCCCCTGCTAAAGCAGGATTGCCCAGAACACATTACTCAGAACTGCATCCAGGCAGGTCTTGAAGATCTCTGGAGAAAGGGACTCCACTCATATTTTTTCCTCATATTTGAATGAAACTTCTTATGTTCCAGCTTGTGCTCGTTGCCCCTTGTCCTGTCACTGGGAAGCACTGAAAAGAGTCTGGCTCCATCCTTCTTCAACCCACCCTTTAGATACTTGTATGCATTAATAAGGTCTGCCCCCTAGCATTCTCTTCTCCAAGCTAGAGTCTCAGCTCTCTCAGCCTTTCCTCACAAGGGAGATGCTCTTATCCCTCAATCATCTTTGTTGTCACATTGAGATGGAATTTCCTGTGTTCCAGCTTATGCCCATTGCCCCTTGTCCTGTTTCTGGGCACCGCTGAAAAGAGTCTGGCCCCATTTTGAAGGGCCATTTTCCCTGCTCTGACACCGGATTTGACCTACCTAAACCACCCTGACAGATGTTTGTCAGGCCTGTTCCTACAACTTGCCACCATGAGGACTCCATGGCCAGCCCGGGCAATCTGTCTTTGTGTTTAGAAAAGTTTTTCCTAGTGTCAAACTAAAATTTCCTTGGTGCAATTTAAGCCCATTATTATTTTTTTCCCGTTCCACAATGGATAAGAAGAACAGTTTATTTCTCTCCTTTTTCATAGCAACCTTTTACATATTTGAAAGCTGCTATCGTGTCACCTCTTAGTCTTCAATTCTCTAGACTTACACAAGCCCGCTTCTATACTCTCTCAAGGGTCATGTTTTTCAGGCTTCTGATCATTCAGGAACTGCTTGGCAAAATTCTCACTGACTTTGGGAACTGAGATATCTGCACTGTAAAAATCTTGCATTCGCAAAGTAACTAGACTTAATGTAGGCATTTTTACATAAGTGCCTTGTAATCGGCTTTTATGTCTAAATGTGTTTGCTTAAAAAATAACAATCGCACATCTTAGCAATGACCTTGTGTACCCACACTGGTGGGAGCACTCACCCTTTGACTTTTGTGTTTTAGAAATGTACGTGGGACAGATGGGTATCTAGTATACTCACATGACATAACATCTGCTGGTGAATAAAGACTGTTATAAAGACATAAAGAAACCCCAGTGAATGTGTTTACAAGTACTCAACCAATGTTGCATATACAGTGGTGTACAGAGCTAGTTGAAAAGAAGGTCAGTAACAATTATGAGAAACGTGTCCCTATTCTCCTTGAACAATTAAGACATTTTAAACATTTCTGCCATCTTTGCAACTATATGCATAGCCGAATGAAGAAAGGATATGAAATAAGATCAGTCATCTACAAGAGAAAATGCTGACAACAGAAACAGAGCTCCTCTTCTCTTAGGGTTACTTTGACTGCCATTCTTTTCATACCTCTTTAGATGTCTGCAGTATTGAGAAATTAAAGTAGTCACTGTACAGTGCCTTTTTTGCATGGTAAATAAAAGCTTTTAGGGTGCAAATCACCTAACCATATTTAGATATCTATTTCTGGATGAGATGAATTGCTGCTGAACCGTATTTTTCCACTCCATTAATTTTAACTGAGTATAGGTGACTAATTTAAATGAGGAAACTCTGCCTAAGTTGCCAGTCATGTCTCTCAATGGGATTTTCTTTAGAGCCTCTAGGGTCTATGACAGAAAGTCCATGTTGCAGCCTCTTTAAAATAAGTCAATGCAAAGATGACTAGGAGTCACTTGGAACTGAGTTGTATGGCTCAAATGCTCAGCAGGTGGAAGACCTAATGCTGGTGTAACTCCAAGGGGAAGTCTGTCATGGGTGAAACATAATTCCAGAAAGGGAAATTTGGATACTTTCACTGTCCAAAGACAAAGGGAGTCAGATGCAAAAATGAGTAAGAGATGCCTTCAAAGACTCTCTAAAGAGGGACAGCAAAATAAAGAAGGAATTAAGAAACAGCTTTGGTGGACACAGCGGGAGAGAAGCCAGACATTTAGGAAAGAGCTCCAGGAAGACAAATCAGGATGATCCTATTTTGCCTAGTTCTCAGGACAGAGGAGCCATAAAGAGGAGTAGATAGGAATTTCCTCTGAACTGCTGTTTCCTACTTCTGTGTAGGACTAGAAGTAGTCTAGAAATAGTCCTACTAGAAGTAGAACTAGAAGACTAGACTATATAGAATTCAGGAGTGTTGCCAGCTGCTGGAAAGAAAGAGCTGGGGCAGAGATTACAAATGAAGGATGCACACAACATGCTTTGTTAGGGAGGAATGGGAGACACCTGAATTTATACTTCAGTGACTGGAAAGGGTGTGAGGAGACAGGGGATCTTCATGCTAGAGCTGGAGGACTAATTGAATCAAGATGAGCCGAAAATTTGGGAATTACTGGGATAACTAGAAGAAAACTGAAGAGTGATACCTGAGGGTCTTTCCTGTGCTACAGAAGGAACAATAGCCTACAGTAATACCTTTGTCCTGAACTCCAAGTTGCATTCCTCAGGAGTAGCATTGGAAAGTAGTGGTTTCTGGGAGGTGGCTCTAAGGTATGATCTTCCATATTCCCCACTGCCCCACCCCATCCCCCCTGTTTCTTTGGTGCTGCTTACCTGTATCTTTAGCTAATTATATTGTATTTTGTCCTGGTTCAAATATGTTAGTCAGATGGTGTGAACTGAAGTCAGACCCCTGCCCATTCCTTCCTGCTGATGTTCTCTGACAGCAAATTCAATACTGACTGCATATGTGAGAGTAGGTAACTGATCCAAATCAGGTGCTCTTGCACTGCTATTGACTCCAACTGGTATTTTTCTAGACCTCAAAAGAAATAGCAGTAGGTTCTGCTTATTTACATCACTTTTATATACAACTTTATTAATGAGTAATGATAAGTATCATAAGCTGTTTAAGTATCACAATAAAGTACAGCTTTCCTCAAATCTAATGTGTGACTGAAGAAAAGTTTGCTCCAGTTCTAGCATGTCAACCTGTTTTGATTGGCAAGGGTATGGTACAGAAATTTCACTAAGTTTTGGATTACTACCTTTTTCAATCTTATCATTGGGTAATGTCTAATCTTCAGCCAAGTATAAAATCAAAGTAAAGATTAACAGATTCTTCAATGGTGTTCCCAGTCCAAGAAATCTTCAATAAGTAGGAGTTTGTGGTTGCTAGCAATACAAAGGCTTCAAATGCTACAGAAGCATTTAGGTAATAGCCTGTGTCATGTCAGGCTTGACTTACAGAGGGACTTTCCTGTCTGAGGCAAACACTGGGCAGACACTGGCATTCAGAACAACCCAGTGTCTCTGTTAACCCTAAACCTGTCCTTGACTCAGGAAATATTGGAGTATTCTTTACAAAAGAGACAAGTAAGACTGACAACAATCTGTTTAAAAATAAGTGAAGGTCAGCAGTGATGTCATCTTCAGGGATATTATTGAGATTTATCCCCACTACAGTCAAAGATGAGACTTGAACATGGGTTTCCCTCATCGTAGAGATGTATTCCAGTCAACCTAACTGAGGGGAAGAGAAATAAGAACTGATTCCTTCTCTTCCCAGTAGCACAAGTAGGACTGTGGAGCAGCCACTGAAAAGGAATAGAGCAGGATGCCTAAGTCCCTGAGTGTTTTCAGAAATGTTTCCTGATTCAGTGTGCTGTGGTTCAATGTATAGAGTCCATTTAGCCTATTGCCAACATCTGCAAGGTTCAGGTTTTAAGTTGGGTCCCATTTTAGTTGCCTCTTAAAGCTGAGCTTATACCTGCAAGCTGAAGTTATTTATTGACCAGATTTTTGTAACCTGTTGATACTTAAGGTGTAGATTCACAAATGTAGTCTTAGCTTAGCTTGAGAAGTCCCTGCTTTTCCCTGGCCCTGCCTTGGTACTGACCTTTCAGAAGAGCTAGGAGTGATGTGCAGTACCTCAGAATGGAGTGAAGTTACCCTGTTTAGTTCTAGGTTAAAAAGGCATTAGAAACATACCCATGTATCAGGACGTCTTAGGTACCCAAGGAGTATGAACTAAAGATGAGAACAGAGGTGATGGAAAGGGAGGAGAGGGTGGAAGCTCAAAAAACTTGTCATTGATGTTCAGTGTCATGGATGTCCAAATTTCACATTTCCATTTCCAAGTGCAGGGTGTTCATAATAACTTATGTTATTAAGGCCAGTGAAAATAATAATGTGGGTTAAGGTGCTTTTGCCTTATAGTTTCATTTTCATCCTTTTCTTGATTTTTCTGGTGTATTGATCTTCCTACAAATTTTCCTTTCCTTCATCTCAAATTACAAATATTTCTTAACTGATTAAATAACACCACTTCTCTTTTATGTTTCAATGATGTGAAGCAGAGCTGATTAAAGGATAGATAGGCAAGGACAACGCAAAATTTCTCAATGTATCTAGCCTGCAATCTCCTCTGTATCAAGTTTCCCTTCAGATGTTTTACACAGTTCACTGGTGCACAAGGAAAATTATGTTGCTGTAGTTAATAACCTTATTTTTTCTATTAAATTTATAACCCTTACCAGGAATTAAATGTGAATAAGTCACTTGATGTTTTTGCTCTTATTATAAAATCCATATGTTTCCTGAGGTCTCCAAGTCTTGTCATTTAATCTGACTATAGTGATAATCGTTTTTGGAGAAAACGACTATCTGGTGAATAACCAACAAATTTATTACTGCCGAAAACTGTAGAGGACATACTTGTTTCTGTTGAAAGGTTATCACTTTCTGAGATAAAAGACAGTCCCCACATGCTTTTACTCAGTACTTTGGGCACAATCCATTTGTGTACCTTTATTTTTATTTTAAACAAATCCTGACATTGTTTACATTTAACACATCTGATCTGACTTAAGTGATATTTTAGGTCTTTTTCAGTCTTCCTCCCTGAAACAATGACTGGAAAAAACAAGTGTCTTTCAGAAAAGTTTGTGAAGTCTCACCAATGCTGACTTTCTAACACTGACTGACATACCTACCCATGTTTACGGTGCATTCTTCTTTCATGTAATCAATGGTGCAAAGTCCACCGGGAGGCCAGTCCTTAGTCATGTACTCCAGGGGGTCAGTCCTGAGTCCTATACCATTTAATATCTTCATTAATGACTGGGATTCGTGGGGCAGAGTACACCCTCAGCAATTTCCTATGTGATACAAAATTATGAAGAGAAGTTCATAGACAAGGAGGTTGTGCTGCCATCCAGAGGGACCGTGACAGGCCAGAGAAGTGGGCCAGAAGGAACCTTATGAAATTCTACAAAGTCCTACACCTGGGGAGGAACAACCCCAAGCACCTGCACAGGCTGAAGGCCAACCAAATGGAAAGCAACTCTGCTGAAAAAGACTGTGTCTTGGTGAATTCCAAGCTGACCATGAGCCAGTAATGCATCCTTTCAGCAATGAAAACCAGCAATTTCCTTGATTGTGTTAAGACCAGCATTGCCAGCTAAATGTGGCAGGTAGGCCTGGTCAGACCAGATGGCATATTGGCTCTTAGGGAGGCTCACGGACTTGACATTGTATTGCTACCAGGAAAATGTCATTTAGCACAGTGTCATGCCCACAGGAGTGTCATGGGTAGGCACAGTGTTCAGCTTCAGATTGATATTGCAGTGCCTCCTCCATTGGATGGCAAGATGGAAGCTCTGTCTGTAGTCAAAGCTGACTTTCTTGTTCATATTTTTTCTTGCTGTAGCAAAATNGCACCAAATACTAAGCTAATTCTGGTGGAGCATCCTCATGCCATCTTGTGTACAATTTTTAAACTGCATCTTGGTCATTGCTGTGATGCACAACTCCAAATTGGCTGGTGAGTGCAGATACTAATCCCAACTAATTCTTTTTACCTTCTGTTGGTAATTAATTACTCTAATACAGGGAAAGTCTCTTAAGTCTAAAACCCTACAAAATGCTTTTAACATTAAAACAATTATGTTTTCATTTCCTCTCTTCCATTCCTAGTCTGTTTGCTTTAGAACAATTTTAGTAACACCATCTTTCCCGGCTGATTTTTTCCCTTCAAACTCATTTTGGAACTGGTTGATTAACCTGATAAGCTTTATGAGCACTTTGTCTCAGCCTACTAATGCTGGAGTGAGGTGCCTCTGGGTTGCATGGTGAAGAAAGTCTGTCACTACTTGGCTTTGACAGGACTCTTATCAGCTACTGACAAAGGCAGTGTGCACTGAAGATCCTTGTCAAATCTGTTCTTTAAAATCTCTGTCATGCTTTCTGGCTCTTCTTGAACTACCCATATTTAACTGAAATCCTTTTCTTATTACACATCCCCTTGACTTGTCTGTTCTTGAATCTTGTCCACTTCTTGGCAAGTTTTGCTTTAGATGTCTTGTAGCTGTTTTTCATATCTTTGTTCTATGATTTAGGCAGTCAGGGCAAAAATATTTCCTCTGATACCTCAAGCAGAGGCTGCTTTTGTCTATCATTTTCATAGCATTTGAGCACTCATTGAATTACTTTCCTTATTTACCACTAAGAACATCATTGTGTGTGAATGACGCTTAAGGGATGACCGTAAGCAATGTTAATCAGTATAGATTCATTAAGTGAAGGACTAGGCTTATGTTACTTTGATAAATCCAAATTTACATATTTTTTTTTTTTTTTGTTAGGAATGTGGTGATTCCTGTAGTTCTCACCCCAGCTGAGCTGTAAATGGAGGGCAGAGGGAGAGGGAATTTGCAATACCGAAAACAGGAGAGGTAAGAATGGCAAAGCAAATCCCTCTGGCAGAATATACTCCTCCTCTTCACTCCCCCAGTTCATCTGCTGTTTTGTCCTGTGCATTAGCAGGCACAGAGTTTACATAAGGCAAATCCATCCATAGCTGTTTCTGAAAGTTGTCTCATTCTTAACTCCATAGTGTGGCCTATTATCCCTGCCTACATCTGTTGAGCCGAGTCTTTGCCACCTTTAACTAGGTTTTGATACTCTTTTCATCATTGTTATGGTTACTCAGTTGACCGTTGGATATCAACACTCATTGTTCAGAGGCTATAAGTTGCAAAAACATGTAAGTCCAAGGAAGGTAACACAAACTGCCAGTTTTAGAAGCTTTTTTCCTTTATTTCTTGCATTTAGAAGACACCAATCAAATTAACATGCTGAGATCTCAACTATCCTTTATCAAGAAGGTTGTTTTTGCTTAAGACTCCCTTATTGTGAACTGTCTGATGTAGGTAAGTTCACCCCTGTGAACATCTGAAAGTAGGGCACTTGTTTGGCAATAATAAAACAATGAAACCAGTTAGCAAATGCTACAGTAGTTGAACACTCCCACAAACTGAAAAAGAGTGGAAGGAAACCACATTAAAGAGGAAAGAGGGTATTTATAAGACTCAGTTTAGCAGGAATACAACGGTGCATTCTCCCTTCAATTTGTAATGTTGCAAGTCAGCAGTGCTCTCCAGTTAACTGTGAATGGAGTTTTAACTAAAGTGATTGCTTCACAAATCAGTGGGACTCCCAGGACAAAACCCAGAGCAACTCTCTAAAAATATATTTCAAAGTGATCAAAGGTACATATGTCTTACATTGTTCACCAGGGAGGACTTTTTCAATAGCAACCAGAATTAATGCAGTCATGAACTTGAGCATCTTTCAACAACTGTTTCACATTTTGCTGAAATTATCATCCCATGAAACCTCTTTCAGAGCAATTTCTTAAACAAGCTCACTAGCTGGAGAACAGCCATTGCATCTTCATCCTTTATCTGGTAAAGCAGCAGAACTTTTACCAATGTATACACAGCTGAGAAATGCAGTTTGACTGGTACATTAAAGGTATTTGGTGATCTTTAATCTTAGCATAACTTCTGCCCATCAGGGGTGCAGTAATGTGCTTCACAAAGCGCACAAGAGAAGACAAGACCCTTAATGAGTTTTGACTGAGTTGGGCACGTTGTGCCCAGTGTTTTTCAAGCTGTCTCAGGCTTCCTGCCAAGTAATGCAGAAGAAAATGCCTTAGAGTATGCTAGCTGTCTATCAACCTCGGAGAAAGTTTTCTCAAAGACAGTCTTTGATTTGTGAGTCAACTACTATTAAGCTAGTGTCAAAACATGCTCTAGAAGCAACAAAATGGAGCACAGGTTTGCTGTTACTTCTAGCATCAAAATATTAATCTTGAACCTACGTCTCTAGGTTATTTGTACTGTGATGTATCTCTGGATAGCGTTAGTGGGGTTAGTTACAGAGCTCGGTTTCTGAAATGATGGGAATGGATGCTGAGAAAATACTACGTGGAAAGGTTGTGATGATCTTGCAACTGACCTTACTAAAGGAAGTAAGGCCAGGAAGCTGACCTGCTAAAGGCTGTCTCTTTAGGCAAGCCTTTAGGCAAGCCTCCTATCATGGGCTCTGAACTTGACTCATGCATACTGGTGCACACCTGTAGTGTGAATGGCAACTTTGCAGAGAAGTGTGGTGACCTTTCTCTGGTTCTAGTAGTCCACATGCTAAATGTGGCGGGTAGGCCTGGTCAGACCAGATGGCATATTGGCTCTTAGGGAGGCTCACGGACTTTACATTGTATTGCTACCAGGAAAATGCCATTTAGCACAGTGTCATGCCCACAGGAGTGTCATGGGTAGGCACCGTGTTCAGCTTCAGATTGATATTGCAGTGCCGCCTCCATTGGATGGCAAGATTGCCTCTAGTCTCTCAGAGACTGTAGCAGAAGTCTTTGAGGCAGCGATACTGATGTTTAGGGAAAATGCCAGGGAATCATCACAATAGCTGTCTAACACAGCCCTCACATAGGTGCTGAGTAGTCATGACAGCTGTGGTTGTCAAGCTTTAGCATGGGACAGCTTTCAAAAACTGTTTTGCAGGCATTAAATAACCAACCAACCTATGGACTGGCAATTGCAGAGCTAGTAGATGACAAAAATATATCCTCTGACTTTGAGGAACGGACAAAAAAGATATTAAGGCACAGGTGATCACTAAAGATTCAGCCTTGTTGCAAAGGATATACATCCCGATGTTGTATGTAATGGCTGACTGCTATGAAAATACAGTTACCCTACAGTAACCTGGGTCCCTCAGAAGTATATTAACAAATACCTGCTTGAAGTCTTCAGCGAGCAAAGCTATAGACTGCAGATTCATAATGATACCAGCAGGATATAGACTTTCAAAAAGGCTTTCACAGAGCAGCCTGATAAATTTATTGTATGGATATCTAAAAAGCCTTTTTAGAACTTAGCTTTGTATGAGTTTGTATTGTTGTAAATATTTAAGCATTTATATAGTTTGAAGTAATGGTTTTGGAAATGAAGACATTAATTTAATGCTGTGACTAGATTTGTAGGGCAAAAAGAAACAGCATACTTCTTAGGATGGAGACCTCCTCAGATATTGCTTCAGAGTGGGTCCATATTCAGTTACCAGGAAGGTTTTATCACTGCCCCCTACTTAACTTTCCTGATGCAGTATTCTTCTTTTGACACCTTTCCTTATTTATTCCTCATTCCTGTTCTCAAACTTGTACTATTTTCCACCTTAGATTTCCATCATTCTCCACGTTCCCTACAGCGCAACGTATGATGAAGCTACTGTGGCTTGACGAACTACGTGGCACCAGCTGTGACACCACTGTGTGTTCCTAGCTCATGGAAAATGCAAAGGTAAGCTTCTGCTGTATGGCTGGGAGTGGACAACTTGGTCACAAGTCTGAAGTACTGGTTTCCTATGTGGCAGCTTGTATTCATAATGTGCAAGGTGGAAGTTAGGTAACTAAAAGCTTTAGCCATAGTAGCCTACCTATACATAATAGAATTGCTGACCTACCTGTAGTCATAATGTTCTCTGAAGTGGTAGCCTCAGGTGGCATGGGTTTTCCAAACATACCAAGGGAAAAGCACTTCCTTCCAGGTAACGCTCACCAGAAGTTTTCTTGTGCAGAAAGGTTGGAATATGATTGCAGAAAACTTGAAATGTTCCTTGAGTCTCGCATGTACTCATCTTGCCATATGGTACCCATATGCTGCAGAACTGAAACCCTTTACTCTTTGAAGCTTATGACAAGCTACATTGCCAATAGAGAATCCTGAGCTACTTAGAGGGACAGTCCACCTCATTGGGCTAGCCTGGTACCAGAACTGTATAGCCTTGCCTGGGCAGTGCTCTGCAGAAGAGGAATTTGTCCACTGTGCAAACCAAACTGGTAGAATGCTGTGTTAACACATTTATATTGCTCCTGATAACTAAGCTAGCTTGCTCAGGTCTGATTTTAATCTTTTACAGTACTCTGTCTTGTATCAATGGAGAGATCCTCTCAGTGCGCTCAGCCTCACAATCTCACTGTAAGATCATTCCATTTTTAGGATGGGAGGAATTATGCACAAACTATCAATGCCACTGTATCTGAGAGGTTTTCAATACATTCTCTGCAAGTTCTTACCTCCTCTGACCTATGGAGTAAGCCTACAAAGCCTATTTTAGACAGTAAAAATCCCAGTTGCAATCCAGTACCATATCCAGGGTTCTAAGTAATTCATTATAATTTTGCAGCCTTTTGAAGATTTTATTCTTGACTTCTGGTGCAATGAGGGATATAGTGTCATACACATCTAGCCTAGTCTCTGTTTCAGCAGTTCACCTGGGAAACAGCTCCTTCAAAAGTATTGGTGACAATATGTTTTACGGGCTGTGGGTTTTTCTTATAAAAAAAACCAAACCCAAACAAACAAACGAGCAAACAAAACTCCAAACAAACCAAAGAAAAATAAGATAAATATTTTTTCAGCCCTTTTTGTTGTTGTTTCCCAGAGTGGGCAGACCTGCTTGAGGACTCTTCTTTTCTCCTTGTCTTGATATGATTGAAGTAGGGGTGGCAGTCAGCTTCCAGAGGACTGGAGAATTTTACA
>VZTM01005261.1:0-75924 GCA_013400555.1 Jacana jacana | reverse complement strand
CCCAGACAATTCTATGATTTTATGTCTGTCTTGAGGGGGAAGAGACTGAAAAAAAAACCAGACAGGAGTAAGCCTCAGTGAGAGAGAAGTATGCTGGATAAGGTGAGGTCAGCGAAGGAAGCAGAAGACTTGAAAGAGGGAAGTGGGTGAGAAACTGAAGTATTTGTGACAAGGGAGGCAGAGGAGGAAGCTGTTTTGGAGAGGAAGGGATGGCAAAGAAAGCAGAGGGATGGTTGTGCTTTCTGTGAGTTTTCCTCAAGGAGAAATGGCCAGAGGGAGAGACAGGAGGGAAGAAAGGAGGATTTAAACGGAGAAGTGGTAGAGGAGCCAGGAAGTACATGGCTCCTACAGTCCTGAAACATGTGATTAATGTGTTAAATGTGGCCAAATACAAAGGTAACAGTAAATCTTCACCTGCCTGATAAGTTGCTATCTCTAATTACCCCATACTGTAAATGTTTATTTGCTGCCAAATATAGTCAGGAAAAAAGGTCCTGGCATCCATGTCTTTGGATCTAGTCAGTCAATAGCCAGACTAGAATTACAGGTGCATTTTTCCTTTGTGAGCAAAGAAATTTCATATTCCATTCCACAACAGCATAAACCCTGCAGCCAGGAGACTTCAGCAGATACTTGCTCAAAGGGCTTCCCTCTAGGATTGCTTTTGGACTTTATATTGAATGAAAATCTTTGATATTTGGGTAGCTAGAGTGGATGCAGAGAGTTTGGAGCCCGTAGTGACTAACAGCAAAGCCAGCAGTGCAATTTTCTCATGCTGAGAATTGGAATTTTCAGTTGCTCCGAAAGAAATAAAAAGAGACAGAAAAAGACATAGCGAAGGTGTATGGGGTTACAGCAGCTCTACGGCCACCAGTCTGCAGAAAGGAAAGAGCAATGATCTGAATATTAAGATGTCAACACCAGAAGGTTTTATTTTGCTCTGCTCACACAGTTCAGCAACGTTGTCCTTAGGACTAGGTGCTCGCTCAGTCGGCTCCCTGACCCTGTCAGCAGGCTGACCCTGAGCCCTGCCTGACGAGAGCGATGCAGCCACGGTGGTCTGGAAATTCTTGGTTTCTCCATTGAACGGTGGAAGATCATCATCACAAGTAGCCTCTATAGTTTGATGTTGTCCTTCAGCCATGCTGACTCGGTGTCTCCTCTGTGGTAAGGGGTGGGTTGGCTCTTATGTTTGGAGACAAGCTGTTTCACCTGCACTTGCAGAGAACATTAGTGGAGGAGGCATGCTCCTGAAGGAAGGTTTGGGCCTTTGGGCAAAGCACTGCTTGGGCTTCAGAAAAACAACTGTAGCATCTCAGAATTGCTTCTTATGCTTTAAATGCGGATGGGATAAAGGAGCTGCTTCTGACAGGCATGCTCTCAAGAGGCTCTGCAAAGAACAACAGCAGGGAACTTCAGGAGGAAGAGCGTGAAAGAGATATGACGTGAGCTCTGTGTTTCTCAACAAGGCTCTGCACAAAATGAACCAACTTTACAGCACCTCTAAATGGTTTATATTAGAAAAAACAGGCACACTCTGGGTGTAAATATCTTGTGTAAGGGAAGAAAAACTACTTCCTGAGGTTCTGTAGAAATGGCATTACAGCTTAAAACTTCATGGTATGTGGTACTGAACGATAAACATAATCTACACTGTCCAGCTGAATAAGAGGAGAAGTAGAACAGGCTCTGGGATATATGTCCTAACCCATCCAGATGCTAAACTGAAGTGAGGGCGTACACACGTGACATTCACAGTAACTTCAAGCAGCAAAATGCAGAAGCAGCACAGAAGCACATGCAGATTTCACATCTGTGGTCCAACATCGTCAGCCGCATCTCTGAACTCAAAGGACTATTATGACATACTACCATGCTCTGCTGCAAGGCAGGAGCACATCAGGGCTGTGCTGGGCAAATCTGTGCTGTGCACAGAGACAGGTATTTGGGAAGGGATGAGGGATGTGCAGATGCTGAATCCCTGGCATGTCTGAGCCCACAAGCTCTTGAAGAAAGAGCTCTTTGCTGGTCGCTGTGATCTAAGCTCACCCAACACGTTGCTCTCTAAACTTCTTGTGGCTTTGAGGAACTGATGATATTTGAGGATTAAATTGCTATAACCTGTGGGATATTTTGGTTAGTGTAACTCTAGAGTTTGTTTGCTGGGAGATGAATGCTGCTGTCCCTGTCTTGAAGTGTTTTTACTCCAGCAGTCTTTATTCTCTGCCCTGAGACTACGAATACAAGCCTAGCACCCATACCATCTTCCTGAAAATGTTGTTTCTGCAGAGATATTCTTGTTTTCTGTCCTACACTGGGGAGTCAGTGATATTCCAAGGTCTTATTGTTCACTTGCCTTATTCTAGGATGCTCGGCAGAGCCAACATTTTTGGAGAAAGCAAGGTAGGATGGTGTCTTTGGTCTGGGACTCTTGTCTTTCTCAGTGAGAAGTGGTCTCTGGTTAGGAGGCTGTGCTAAACAAGACATATAGGATACAGGAGATCAGAAACAACAGGAGTTATTTGGCCACTATCTTCTGTTTCCCTAAGGTATAGTCTCATGTGCTGGGAGAGCAGTGGGAGAGTGTCCTCCAGCTGATGATCCAGATGGGATGCTCTTCATTACCCTCTTAAGACCCTATCTCTTTCCACCAGTGACAGAGGGAGTGACTGAGCTAAATCCCAGTGTAGCTCGTTATATGTCAAATATGCAGTACAAGTTTACCATCCTGAGTCCAGAGGCACGTGTTTTATTTTAGTCAGGTATGATTCAAAGCTAACTCAGGGGTTTGAGTTCAGGACAACGAACCTCTTGAATTTGCATTTTCTTTGCATGGCTTTGTAGGTATGGTACGCTATTTTATGCCATCTCTTGGATTTTGATTCTACAGATCCGTTTGCTTGTCTCTACTACTTTTATGTTTGTTTTTTTGCCTGCTCTCCATTGCTCCTACCTTCCTCCTTATCCTGATAAATATCTAAAGTTTAACCTTGACAGGTTACTTCTGTTTCTGGTGAACTCTCAATATTCAGACTTCCAAGCTATTACACCGTACATGGAAAATGTACCCAGGATAGTCTTTCCATTAAACTGTATTTAAATTGGAAGAGAATGCTGGCACATCTACAAGTATTCCAGAATTAGATCCCAAAATACTGAGGCTAGTTAATCTTTTGGAAGAACAAAACTCTTACTGATTTATATTTAGCAGAGGGAATGCATTTTAAAAACACAGTCTATATGAGGCCCCTTGAAGAAAACATCTTTACGTTGATTTGTAGTGCATGGAAATACTATGTGGCCATAAAATATTTGCAGCCAGTCTCTGCTTTTATGTAGCTACTTTTTTTGCAGCATGAACTGTCATGAACCCTCTGAGAGTGGCTGCTCTGCTGCCTGTGGGCTGTGCAGCGAGACAGGGCTACCTCTGGGGCACCGCTTTGGCTGTTCATTGCAGCTGCGCCCGGCGTCGCAGGAGGGGAAGGGAAAAAGCCGTGTGCTGTTACCATAGAATCATAGAATGGTCTGGGTTGGAAGGGATCTTTGAGATCATCTAGTCCAACCAGCAACCTTAACCCTGATAAAAACCATCACTAACCCATGTCTCAATGTCAACCTGGCTTTAAATCCCTCCAGGGATGGTGCCCCAACCCCTGCCCTGGGCAGCCCAGTCTAAGGCTTCATAACCCTTTCAATCTAAGTATTGTTCTTCATCTCCAACCTGAACCTCCCCTGGTGAAACATGAGGATGCTTCCTCTTGTCCCATGGCCTGTGACTTGGGAGAAGAGACCGACCCCGCCGGCTCCCCGCTCCTTTCAGGGAGTTGTAGAGAGCGAGAAGGTCTCCCCTCAGCCTCCTTTTCTCCAGGCTGAACACCCCCAGCTCCCTCAGCCTCTCCTCAAAGGACTTCTTCTCCAGAGCCCTCACCAGCTCTGTTGCCCTTCTCTGGACCCACTCCAGCCCCTCAAGGTCTTTTTTGTGGTGAGGGACACAAAAGTAGACACAGCACTCAAGGTGGGGGTCTCACCAGTGCCCAGCAGAGGGGGACGATCACCTCCTGAGCCCTACTGTTCTCACCATGGTGGAAGCTCTAGACTTGTGAGTTTGAGGCTTTGGTTCAAAATCAGTGCAAGGTTTTTACTTGTACTGTACCTCAGGACCCGTCTAGCCCAGACACCTCCCTCTGGCAGGGGTAAGGGGATGTGCTATTTTGGGAGAGGACATGCAGAGCCACCGTTTGGCTTCCTGGCAAACTCACAGCAGGACAGAGGTAAGAGCTTGCCCTGTCTGTGTGCTCTTAGAAGGTGAGAGAGAGGTGGAGGTGCTGTTGGCCCCAGTCTCAGCAGCGCTGCTCTTAGTTAAATGTCTACAATATCTATTCAGGCTTAATTTACGTTATTATAAATTAGGTGGAACTCTGTAACGGTGGTACAGGTGTAAAATGTTCTGTGCAGAATTCTGATTCATGCAGTACACTGTACTGGCCCAGGTAGACCGTTCCAGGAAAAGGAGGCAGTGCCGGTAACTGGTTTATTAACAGAAAAGGTCAGAAAAGCAAAGATAACTTGTCTTATGAAGTGTACAGTTTTACAGCCAAGTGTGTTCCTGCTTATCTGTGAGAAGATAAGGATTATCCAGAGGAAGTAGCGTGGAAAGTTCTGGGTTTTTTCCTTTCCTCTGTCCCACTATCTGCAGCATGGACAGATCATCCATCACCCTGGGCAAGTTGTTGTTCCTCCTCCTGAAGCATCAAATCATAGCAAAGGAGAAGATTCTCAAACTATGCGTCTGTAAGAGAAGGATAAACAGAATTTTTAAGACATCCCTAAATCTTAAGCTGAACTGGACTTTATCTTGCTTTCTTTTGTTAGAAGGCATAAATACTTTTTTACATCTCTTGTTAGACTGCTTTCAGACCTGACCTGATCGTGGCAGAACAAAATTGCTCTAGGTCAAGAAAGAGATCTTGGATGCTTCCAGAGCACCATTTTCCGCTTTGATCTCCTCATTCCCTACTCACAACGTTTAACTTATGGTGCCTTAGTAAAAATAATAAAGAATTTCCAAGATGCAAAGAGGCTAAGGGCAGAAATGCTTTTGCTGCTCTCAGAAATAAAAAATTATATGTCCCACGCAAGTAATTCCTGCTGGGGATCAGAGGAGCTGCTAGAAGAGAGTGTGGGGAAGGGCAGCTGCTCCTGATGGAGGCATCTTGGTCTCCTTTCTGTGGACCTGGCAGGACTCTGGGGGACGTGGCTCCCGAGGCAATTCATCCTGGGGGGCTGCTCACCCCCTCTCTCCTGACATGGCAGACGGGAGCATATGGCTGCTTACTTATGCTCTTGCTGCTCTTATGTGCTTAGTGGACTTAATGGTCCTTGGGAGCTCAGGGGGATTTACACGGGGAGAGGATGAGGAGGGAGCCTGCAACTGGTGGGCTGCACCCACGGGAGATGGAGCAGTGCTGGAGGTGTCACAGCCATTCTTGGTGGTGTGCCACCTTGGTGACTGAATTGCTGCAAATGACTGTGAGAGATGCTGAGTACACAGTGCCTAATTACGGACCATGAGATGGTTAATGATTACATGGCATTCATTACTGAAGTACAAAGTTTAAAAATTAGTTTATAAATAGAAAGGGTTTCTTCTAGACAGCCTTATCTGCAGATAGAACTCCTCTGTATCCACACACCTCTCTCCAGATGTCCCTTTTTTTGTGAAGAAATGACATCATCAGCCACCTCTGTGGTGCTTGGTGTTTTTAAGTGCTTGTGGTGCCATCAACTGGATTGTTCCTCCTGGAGATGGTGTGCCTGAGTTTGCCTCCCCAGCTCAGTCCTGTCCTGCTGTCTTTTCTTCCTGCCTCTCCTGCATTTCAAGGGTCTCCCTCATCTTCCTTCCCACATCTGGCAGAAGCTCCTCTCGGCTCTGCCCAGGAGCATCTTCTCATCCCTCTCTGGCTAATTTCAATAATTTCAACCACATTCAAATATTAGTTCAGCCATAACCTTCCTACAGTCAATCAACAGATTCACCTCTCCTTTATAGTATTTAAGTCTCCTTTGGCCAACCTAAATTTTTGCTCAGGTTTTTTGGTTTGGTTTTTGTTGTTGTTGCTTTTTGTTTTAAAATAAAATACTACAAAAAATTCAGGTTTAATAGAACAGAAACGGAAACAGATTTCTTATTCTCCTGTTACTCCTCTGCTCTTTCACCTTCTTTTTTTTTTCAACCTTTCTAACATTTGCCACCCTCCTGACTCTTACTAATACTTGTAGCCTCAGCATCTTTTTTTATGAAAGCAAGGATTTCTTTTATCACAAGCCTTTGTAAAGCCTCACACCTGAGTGGTAACCAGGAACTTGTAAGTCAATTGGTTAATCTGACTTTGCTAAAAAAGCCCCACATACTGCCAGGTAACGGCCTGGCACTCCTGCCGAGGTCATTGTCTCCACATGAGGAGTGACTGTAGGACAGGACACATCTCTGCCCCTCAGCTACTGCACTGCACATGTTGGAGGGCAAATGGACATCCCAGTAGAGCAGAGAGGCAGCAGAAATGACAGTCCCTGTTTCAACCCACCCTCTTAAATCCGCTCAAACACATCAGTCTCCTGAGTCTTGCAGATTCTGCCTGCATCTATCTCATCTTCCAGACACAGCCCCTTCCCCTTCCCCTTCCCCTTCCCCTTCCCCTTCCCCTTCCNCCCTTCCCTCTCTTTTCTGCCATTGACAAAGTCGTGCCACACTTGTATTTTATTCCAAGTTTCTCCTGTTGTACTTGTTTTCCTGCGCTCTACCCTCACTGTCACTTTTTGCATCTCTTTCACTAGTTTTTTTGGTTGGTTTTTCTTTCTCTGTGAAATTCAAAATTTGCTTCTTCACTTTGAATGCTCCTCGCCGAAAAACCACTCCCTGTCACCCCTCAGTCAGGTTCACAACACGGATCCATGGTGGATCATCCTGCCATCAACTCTGGCTCCTATTGCCCATTTTTTTAAACTGGAGGGGGGGTGGCTTCTTGTGAACATCTGTAAAACCACCCTTGCTGTCTTTCAGATCTGTTGCTTTAAATACAGCTTTGGTTTTTATTCTTATTAAAAAAAATCACCAACTCACAACTCTAAGCCCCACCCTGATGGGTATTATCTCCTTTCATGTGCATGTGGGCTGTCTGCACCTGCCTCCTGTCTCAGAGTTTGCAATTTAAATGGAAAATCTTACACTGTGTGTGAACCTACTCTCTTGATACATCTCGTCGCTGCTAAAATAGCACAGATGAAAATAAGTTACATTTTGGCTTCGCCTTGTTTTGGAGTCTTGGATGGAAGTGCTAGATCTGACCCGCTGGCTCGGATCCACCTTGTAGATACGTCCCTAATTCACTAGCGTTTAACCCAAGATGCTCCATAGTTTCAGGTGTTCTGGATCCAGTGCTTCAGAATTAACTCTTTGCACTTCTACCGTTGAATGCCCCAACACAGTTATAGTCTGTCTTTGGGGAAGAGCAAAGCTGTGTTTCCTGGTTGTCTTGCAATGCCGAGATGAGTAGTTCACCACGGTGACAGCAGTCCGATAGGGTCACTGTCATCATAACAGGCACAGGGAGAGTTGGATATGGACCAGAGATCCGTGATTACTTATTCCTTCAAGAGCAGCAAACATGTTTTTTAAAGGCAGTGAAGAAACCTTTGTTTTTAATTTGCATTAATTTGCAGTTCTCCCTCTTCTGTTCACAGGCCCTGGGTCAGGCTGCCTGTAAGAAAATAAAGCTGCCACCCCTTTTCAGTTTCCACTGGTGTTAAGCTAATATTTATTTTTAGTAAACTGTATCTTGAAGTGTGCTTTTAAGAATCCATTTGCAAAGGCTACCAGAATGACTTCCTTCTGGTTTTTCTCTTTTTGAATTTTATTAGCAAAGGCAAAGAATCAGTGTAACGAGTTATGCTGTATTTCACTGTCCTAAACCCACAGATTATGGGGACACCTCAAAAAGCAGTAAGCCTTATGAGCATTCACCTCATACTTGGGTTTGGTTTTTTTTTCCCCTCCCTGTGCTGCCAGTAACCATCCAGCTTTGGAAAGGCTGTGCAGGTACTCTCTTCAGGGCTAGGACTTTTCTGCTCCAGCGTGTGTGTGTCCCTGGGGCAGGGCTTCCCTTGTGTTCCCCGCACCCACAGGTGGTTTCCTTTTCTTCCTTTTCAGAATCCTTCCTTTTAAATGCATGTGCAGTAAGGCCACCTGTCAGAGGGCCTGACTCTCTGCCAGCCTCTTTTGATGGTGGCATCGTTTTGAAATCCTTTTCTCCATTCACAGTGTGGTTGGTGTCTTGCCTGTCCTCTCCACTGTCACTAACCTGCAGGACAGGTACCTCCATCGCTAACCCCAGACTTCTGCAGGTGGACAGGGGATTTGTTGTTTCCCATTTGCCGCTGCGTGCCAGTCCCTGGGCCCTGTTTTGAAGTCTTTTCTCTTTCTTTCAATTCTGAATTCCACTTACTTCACTTGTGCTAAGAAGTTTATCTTAAATACCTTGCAGTTGGTTTTCAGTCTGAACCGAGTTTTGACAGTGTTCTGATAGGTGCCTGTCGAGATTTTTTCGACTGGAAAAAATGTATTAAAAAAAGAAATTTAAATCCTGTAATTTCTTGCAGCATTTGAGAAATCCCAAGCCTTTAAGATTATGCCTAATGTTTGCAGAGCATGAACGCTTCTGGTGAAAACCCCTAACAGGCTTTGGGATGCATTTTGCTAAGCTGAGAACATCCAGTGCTGCCTTTTATATAGCGTGTGGGTGCTGCCCAGGCCTTGAGTTCCAGGAGACCAGGGACAGCTAAGGTACGTGGAGGGATAATTGTGCCACCTTTGGGGCAATATTCTGCTTTCTCAAGCAGGGCTCTGAAAAGGCTGCACGTAAGAGTGGGACACTGAAGGCAGAGGGGCTCAAACTGCTTCACTTTGTGGTTCTCCATAGTATCTCCTTCACTTTGGCTTACTGCAGGTTTCAGAAGATCCAGCCCATGTGCTTGTGGCTCAGGGGAGCAAGTGGTGTGTTACTGCTTTTGCTGCTCTCCTGGAAAGGCTCATGGTGTTAGGGGCAGGCTGTGTTTGGGGTTCAAACCCAGTACTGAACGAAATGGCTCAAGCAGCATCAGTTATCGGGCACGAAGTGAAAAACGAAGCCTATCCAGTCTTTAAAACTGTAAGAGTGAGCAGGTGCTGTTCTCTGTGACCCCCAGCCTGAAGCTTGGAAGGCTGTCAAGGAGTCCATGGTGCTCCTCTAGTTTTGTAGCCCCTTGACGCAGAGGCTGTTTTCACACAGACGTGATTTTGCTCTTGTGACTTTTGTCACAAGATACCAGTTTGCGTAGTCCTGGCTTGTTTTCACAAGCCCTGCGTGTCAGGGGGAAGTGGAGTTAGGCTGTGGAGTGGGGAACCTGCGGCGCCCTTGAACACACTCTCAGATTTCAGCCCTCTTTCAAATACTTATTTGTTTGCAATTTTTATTTCAAGATATTACTTCACCTTCGTTAGGTGACTGATAAGTCAGGTGGCGGGAGGGAAGTCTGGGACAGACTCTCAGTTAAAGGAGCCTTGCGTGGTGGCTGTGAATTCAGGAGGACTTCTGCTTATTTTGCCAACTGAAATTCTGGGTTTGTGAGTCTCACTCAATTCTTTTACATAAAGAAAAAAAATAAAATAATTGAAACCTACTGCAAGGTCCCCAGCTGTATTCACGGAATCAGGGAATTGTCAGAGTTGGAAGGGACCTCCAGAGATCCCCCAGCCCAACTCCCCTGCTATAGCAAGGTTGCCGAGAGCACATCACTCAGGATGGCTTCCAGGCTGGGCTGGAAGGTCTCCAGAGAAGGGGACTCCACACCCTCCCTGGGCAGCCTCTGCCAGGGCTCTGACACCCTCACCCCAAAGAACTTTCTCCTCCTATTTCAATGGAACTTCCCGTGTCCCAGCTTGTGCCCGTTGCCCCTCGTCCTGTCACTGGGAACCACTGAGAGGAGTCTGGCTCCATCCTCCTTCAACCCACCCTTTAGATATGTATAAACATGCCGAAGGTCTCCCCTCAGCCTTCTCTTCTCCAGGCTGAAGAGTCTGGTAGCAAAGGCTGAGGATGTCAAAATGAATAGTAGTTTAAACAACAGAATGGGAGAAGGCTGGAGTTCATGTCAAGCCTAGTGTGAAAACTTTAGGTGGATGATTTATTTTGTTTTTAGCTGGCCAACTAAGGACAGTGTTGTATCTCACTAGTTTGTGTTTCTAAAGTGGCCCTTTTCTTGTCTGAGCCCAGTCTTAGGTGCTTAGGTGAGAGAAATGGGCACGTTGTGTGGGACTTCTCCGGAGGTGGAAGATTTTCCCTAAATGTGACAGCTTTGATACAGCAACTTCACTTATGCTTTGCTCCAGTTTTGGAGTCAATTCTTGCCTTCCCTTCTGATATGTGGCCTCAGAGTGGTCTGTGATTTCAGTGCTGATCTGCATTCTCCATGTTGTGCTCTGTACTATCAGACTGTCCAGATGGGAGCCTTCTGTATCCTTGTGGCCTTTTATTGATCAGGATGCTCTGGAAAACCATAGGAGTGGAGATTTGACAAACTTATTTTGATCTGTAATTCCCCTCTGAAGTATCTCTGGTTTGGTTTTTTTTTTGTTTTTGTTTTCTTTTTTTTCATTTAAAGTTTGTTACACACTACTCACAGCAGATTTGAAACCCTTTTTTCCTCATTCTGCTTTCAGATTCCATAGGTGGGTCATTTTCAACTTCCTCCCACCGATGCCACCACAAGCAGAAGCACTGTCTCCCCATCCCACAGTGTGGAGCTCTGTCCATCAGCCCTCTGCTTTTTCATCCCCACACGAAGGGCTCCCAGATCATCATGGACACAACACAGAAGGCAGTGAAGCGCCAGGCTAGCTTCTGCAACGCCATTACCTTCAGCAACAGGCCCATCATTATTTATGAACAAGTCAGGCTTAAGGTGAGTAAATGATACCTTCCCTTATTGCCATGGGAGCTGCTGTGAATGAACATTGGGGCGTTGAAGGTCTTTAGCCCTTCCTTGAAAAGCCCAGTGGTCAGATCTTGGCCTTAAAGATCTGTGATCTTTGGAGTGGAGCATCTCCCATACGAGGAAAGGCTGAGGGAGCTGGGTCTCTTGAGCTTGGAGAAGAGGAGACTGAGGGGTGACCTTATTTACATTTATTAATATGTAAAGGGCGAGTGTCAGGAGGATGGAGCCAGGCTCTTCTCAGTGACATCCAATGATAGGACAAGGGGCAATGGGTGCAAGCTGGAATATAGGAGGTTCCACTTAAATATGAGGAAAAACTTCTTCCCAGTGAGAGTGACTGAACACTGGAATGGGCTGCCCAGAGTGGTGGTGGAGTCTCCTTCTCTGGAGACATTCAAAACTCGCCTGGAGGCGTTCCTGTGTGACCTGCTCTGGGTGTTCCTGCTCCAGCAGGGGGATTGGACTGGATGATCTGTCAAGGTCCCTTCCAATCCCTGAGATTCTGTGATTCTGTAATTCTGCTTTTGTCATTGTAGTTCCTAGGGCCATTGTTACAGGCTGCTGTGGAAGTGAGGAAAAAAAGGGAAACCCATGCTTTGAAAGAGTTCATCTGGCTGTTAGACAAGGAACAACAGATTAAGTTGAGATTGCTTGAAAATTGCAAGGAAAAAAGGGCCATGTTGGTCAGCCTGAAAAGCAGCAGCTTCGGCATCTCTCTAGCCAATGTGTCCTTTAGTCTTCGCCTGCAGGCTGAGAGGAGGGTGAGGAGTTCATTAAAGGCTTCTGTTCCACCCCAAGCCCTCTTCTTCCTGTGAACACTGCAGCAGGGAGGGCTGCTGTCAGGGAGGTGGGAGTCAGCCTCTCCACAGCCAACAGGTAGGAGGTGAAAATGCAAGCAAAAAGGACCTGGAAGAGAAGGTGCTTGCTCATGTGCTTGGCAGGGAAGATGAAAGGGTTTTGCAGAAAAGATGAAAGGAGCAGTCAGCGCAGTCCCAGCTGCCATCTGCCATCCTAGAAAAGGATCTTTCTGGAGGTCTGCTGACTGCTTTGTTGATTCAGTCACCTGATAGCATTAAGGGCAGAGGAGAGGATATTGCAGGCATCACATTTTTCTTGCTGGCAGAGGCTGATTTCACTTCCTTCATATCTGTGGTAGCCAAGAAGATAGAGTTGGTGCCCCTCGTGCTGCAGCTGGCGTGGGTGGTGCAGCTGCTCTAAGACACTGTGCCTCCATGTGCACCGAGAGCTGCTTCCCGGTGAAGAAAGTCATCAGTCCCCTTAGGAACTGCAGCCCTTTTTAGGCTCTCAGCATCCTGACAGAGCTTGGGGGCCCTTGTGTGTCACCCACGGGTGTTTTCCAATCTTGATGCCCTCTAGTCTGTGGGACTACAATAGTCTGTTCTTAGCTGATTCTGTGCATTTCATTGGCACAAAGTAGGTCATCATCTTTGGCAGATCTTAGTTGACGGCGCACATGAAAGGTCCGCCTGCAAATCCCTCATTTATGCACAAGGATTTTTTCCAGGAGGTTTATATGGATCTAGCTGCTTTGAGTCTGAATGATCCTGCTGTCACCCATTGCTAGAGGACCCAGAGTGCTGGAACCTACAGCAGAGCATCAGCTTTCCCTGTCTCCTCCCTCACAGCCAGCAAAGGAGTAAGAAATGAGGAATATGCCTCCTTTTGCTAATATAGAGAGATTTTAGTGATTTCAGGCTCAGGCCTGCAGGGAGAAAATCCCTCCTACAGATTTGTTATGTTTCCCGTGGAGCTCTTACTGCTTCCATTGAGACTAGAAACCCAGCAGGGCTCCCTCATGTTGCCTAGTGGGATTTTTTTTTCTTTTTTTTTTTCTTTTTTTCCACGTTGGCCAGCAGTTTGGACAAACAACTGGGAAACGTTATTTGGGAGGGAGATGAAAGCAGCGTTTCATTTTTTGAAAATGCCATCAAAGATTTGAGTGGTTTTAGTGGTTTAGGCAAAGGTTCTGGGTTATTCCTTCCTCACTCTGAAACAATGCAGCTATCTCAGGAAATTCACACTTGTTTATCACTGTATATTTTAGGATTTTGGCTTGCATAACATATGTGAAGAATATGCACGCGAATGTTTCATTTCTGCGCACGGGATTTATGAGCAGAGCTCCTGCTGAGGCCAGTGAGAAGGTCTCTTGGGAATAATCAACAGGCTTCAGTACTCTAGGGACTTGCTAGATGGAAATGTGAAAACATCCTTGCTATTCTGATAAGTCCATCCTGCAATTGCCTTGTTACTGTGTGTGCCTGTGGAAACCAGTGTCTTAAACCTCACCAGCTAAAGGGTGGTCATGAACCCAGGCCATGGACCATGAATTCAGGTCCTGTGAACTCTAAACTCCCTTTGGAAAACTAAAATGAAGAGGTCAGGAGATACCATTCAATTTTTTATGTGTTGCATCTTGGGTTTTATTCTGAGATTTCTTTGCAGGTTTGGGAATGATATCAGGCAGCCAGAACTGGGGGGATGTATGTGTCTCTGTGGAAATTTTCTCTTTGCTTCTGAGATACGTGTCCAAGTAAAGTTTCTTCTGTGTAACTTGGGGCACTGATGGGGTGCAGGGTGAGGTTGTCAAAGGTGACACAAGAGCAGGAACCTGAATCTGTGGAAGAGCCATGGCTTAGCAGTTTGGATGCATATGGTGTCTTTTCTTCCCCTTCTGATACCCAGTGGACCTCCCAAGATTTTCTGCTAGCAGTGGCTGCTGAACAGGGAATTTGGTCCATCATTAACCGTTGCCTTTTTTAGCAAAACTGTGTACCCTTTGTCCAGCTGTGTCTAATTCTTGGCAGGCTTTATACTAGATTTCAATTTGGATATTAGTTTGCCTGTGGTCAGGCTGTATTGAGAACTGTTTATAGGTGCTGATTAATACATGGAACATGTGCAGCCTCGATTACCACATGAATATTTACTTCATGCAGCCTGTGATTGCTGTGAAGTATTGGCAGGAGACTGTGAAAAAGTAAATTGTGTGAACAACAAGGCCACATTTATCTCAGACCCAAAAGCTTTCAGGGCACTAGCAAATTTGCTTCAAGTCCTCTTTAGTGCCACCCCGGTGCCCATCCTGAAAGTCTGAGCTTCACATGATTCCTGGGACTGAGGTTTCAAGTGTTTCATGTAAACAGTTTAGGTGTTTGGCTGGACTGAGGAGAGATGAAGAGCAGCACTCGCTTAACGGAGGAACTGTCTGTCGATAAGCTTTTGTTTTCTTGAAGCTCTGAGTTATTTTCTCTGATACTTCAATTACAAAACAGGAATCTCTAGGCTTTGAACAATGTCTTTGTGGTGCGACTGTTGTGCTCCCAAGGGCACACGTTCCAGATTTGCCTTGGAGAGGAACACCTGAAAGAAAAATGCAATATTTACAAATGTAATGAGAAGAGAATTCACAAATCCAAAGAAAATGTCTTGGAGAATCCCTTGGTGAAATCCTGTGCTCTTGGGTTCCTAACTGGGTCATGAGGAGCTCTGGCCAGGCTTTTGAGAACAAAGTCCTGCAGTCCTGGACAGTTCAGTCATTGGCATTGCCGCTCCTCCCAGCCATTAGCATTTTGACAGAGGGAGAAATTACAGTAAGGGGCAAGTTTTCTATGACAGTCTGATCTGTGGTACCTATTCGTGTTGCTGCCCTTGTCCTGCAGGGAAGTGTTTTCAGCTTGAGGCTGCCAAGGCTTTGATGGAAAAGGGCTATCTCAAATGCATTTGTGTTTGCTGCAGGTTTAGTGCATGAACAGAAACACCAATTACATGTCTACTGGCATGCAGGATCTGCCCTGGCCCCTCATCAGGACTGGATCCAGCATCCTTAGGTCTTTCATTTCATAATCTGGGTGCTGACAGGTTGAATCTCTTTGAGAGGAACAATTCCCAGAAGGTACATACTCAAACAATAAAATGAGAGAAAAAATTATCCAAGGGCATCATCTCCATCTGGGGACCATACTAGCTCTGGAAGACTTCCTGCTTCCATGGGAAGAATAAGACCTCTTAACTGGATGGGGGTTCAAATGTGCTGCACGTGCGTAGGACCTGCTACCTGCTCCCCTCAGATCCCCTTCAGTCCAGGGCTCAGTTCATGTGAGAAGAAGCTGATGACTCTGGAGGCCTCTGTGATCCTTTGTTCTGTTGTCTCTCAGGTGCAGAAGGGCTGCTATGACATCCCACAAACTAGAGCAGATGTTCCTGACCCCAGACACACTGAGTGAGGTGGGGTGTAGATGTGCACAATGTATCTTGACGAACACCACTCACAGCTTGAAATAAATAAGGTTTTCCCCAATCCTAAGACAACGCCTATCATTGCCTCCTAATTGTCTATTTAATATAGTTAAATTATTTAAATTGTGCTTTCCCACACACAAGTTCTGTGCAGCAAGGCTGTGATTTCATCCAATCTGACAAGTTAAACAGGGGTAAGACTGTCTTTTACTTGGCTGGGAAACCCAGAAAACCCTATGGTGGTGACTGTGATTCTGAAGCCAGTGCTTTTCCCTTAGGTCATGAGAGACCCCATCATCTGAGCAGCACGTCGTAAGAGCTCTGCTGCTGCAGGTGCTGAGATACAAGCTCTTATGGCCATTTTTTGGCACATTTTGCTGAGGGTGATTCTTAGGCCAAAGGGAATTGCCCTAGAAATAGATGTGAGTCATCCTGCAGCTGTAATTACATTTCACTTCTCCGCATAGATTTAATCTATTTATTTAATTAATTATTTATTTTTAAATACGTGCCTTGTATCCTAAGTGTGCAGCATCCTGCTTGCAGCTGAAAAAAAAGCTACAGCAGTGCTTGGTGGGTAAAATGTTGCCTAAATCTAGTGGGCTTCTGTGCGTGGTGGCCGTTGGTGCTCGATGGCGTAGAGCCTGTGGTGTGTAAGGAGATGTTCCAGTGCCAAGCGCTGTTATTGCTGCTCTTATCTTTGCAGATCACTAAAAAACAGTGTTGCTGGAGCGGGGCTCTTCGACTGGGATTCACTTCCAAGGATCCGTCGAGGATTAATCCCGACACTCTGCCCAAGTACGCCTGCCCCGACTTGGTTTCCCAAAGCGGTTTTTGGGCCAAGGCTTTGCCAGAAGAGTTTGCAAACGAGGGAAACATCATAGCCTTCTGGGTGGACAAGAAAGGACGGGTTTTCTATCGGGTGAACGACTCTGCCGCGATGCTCTTCTTCAGTGGGGTGAGGACGGCGGAGCCCCTCTGGGCTTTGATCGATGTCTACGGACTCACCCGTGGAGTGCAGCTCTTAGGTGAGTACCCGGGTCCAAGAGCAGGGATTGATGCTGAGCTCTCGCTGGTGAAAGGCCAGCCTGAGGCTGCCCGTCCCCCTCGCTGTGCTGGGACTGGCAGAGGGAAATGGCCGGTGTTCCTCCCCAGATCATTTCACAACCTCAGCCTGGATCAATGGGCGCTTGAAACTTAGCACGTTAATATAACAAGAGTGGGAGGTGGGAAACAACCACTGCTGTATAGCACTAGAAGACACCTGTAAATAAGTGGATATCTGCTCAGAGGTGTTGCTCTATCAGAGCACAGTCTGGAGTGTGGCCTATGCCTTGTAAAACTTGCCCTTTATTTCATCTGCTGCTTTCTCTGTGCTGAAGTGGGGAAATGCACTTTACATGTTATGGGTAAATCATTCCTGGATGGCACTAGTATGACTTTCTGGGTGGTTTAGTGGGCAGATTTGAAACATGAATATCTTCCAAATTACCTGTGAGAAGCTGTGGCTGGTTTTGCCAGCATGTTGGTTTCACAGAGGAATTTGATTCATCCTACGGAGCCTGAAGGTTGCATATAGAGTTGGGGTTGGAGGATGAGGAGTGCTGAGTGCCTCTGTCTTCTGCCATCCTCAGCTGAAATGGAGATAGTTTGGCATTCATGAGGACTCAATCTAGCCCCAGGTATACAGGTTTGGGCTGTCAAGGTTTGGGCTGTCAAGGTTTGGGCTATTTGAGTTTATACATGTTGGAAAAACTGGAAGTTTTTCTTTCAGTCCTCTCCAAGGACTCAGCTTAAGGGGCAGCTTGGATGCTGGGGGACCACAGGTGTCATTGTGCAGCCTTAGAGCTGGCCTCCACGTTGTCGCTGGGAGGCAAATCACAGCACATCTCTGTGTAACAGTAGTTTCATGGCTCTTGTTTTCACCATGGAAAAGGTTAGATGATACCTGCTGACTGACCTGCATCAGCTGAAGTTCCTTCTGAAGATGAGATGGTCTTGATAGGCTTGAAAGACATCCTGGCTTTTCCCTATTCATGCAGCCTGATAACCTCTGTTAAAATGACACCTTTGTGCTATATAAAAAAATCTTTAATGAAGCCTCTTTCTGACAGCTCTGTCTCCTTTCTGCACTCTTGCTGTATTAAAAAATCTGGGGGCAGGACTGCTTGTAGCATCCTGCACGGCAGGGAAGAGGGATGTGGGTTCAGGAGGTGGAGAAATGGGACTGACCTCTTCTTGCTGCAAAAACTAAGGGCCCAAGATTGCACAAGGCAGAGGAATTCAAGAATTTCTCGGCAGCTTTTTGCTTTCTTTGAGGAGCAGAAAGATTTATCTCTTGTGGTGAATCAGCATGAATTGGAGCCACTAGGCAACTGTTTGTAGGCCAAGGTGGTGATATTTGAATCGGGATCTAGAATTTGGGCAAATGTCATGCCAAACCTTCAGTTAGGAAGAGCTTACGGATGACTCCAAGTCTTCTGGCTGTTCTTGTGAGATTTGGCACCTCAGGACTCCTCTGCCTGATAAATGAGGGCCTGTAACTCTGGATTATGTATTTCCTTTCAAAACACCCGAGAGATCATTTCCTATCCTTCATCCACCCCTGCGTTGTCGTAGCATCTTCCACATCCCCTTTTCCCAAGGAAAATGTGACTCTTGCCAGCCACTGGCTTGCTTCTAGCCTAACAGGCTCCGGACTCACGGGTGGGTATAAACTCCCTGAATGAAGCAAGCAGCTTCTGAGTTTACACAGTTGGCGTGGAGCTCAGATATGTATTTATAGCTCATTCCAGCAGCCTTCAGCAGGCTTTAAGCCTAGCAACTGTGCCGAAAAGTCTTTGACTCGATTCCTCTCTATCTCCATTCATTATTACGCTTAAAAGTCAGTTCAGGGAAACCATTGGCTGTGTTTCCTCTGGATCCTATAGACATACCCACTGCAACGCTCTGCTCGCCTGTCTGAGTGTAGCAGACCACACATATAGTACAGGACAACTTGCCAAAACCTCCCGGGACTTGACAAATGAATTTCATAGCTTAGCTACAAACATATGGTGGAATTGAGGCTGGTATGGCATGCAGGGCATCTGACGGAGCGGTATGTTGAACAGAAGAGGCCTAGCATTTCAGATTCCAGTTCAGTAATTTATTCCCTCCCAACCCCAAACATGTTCCTTGTTCCTGAGCCTCACTGTTTTCCCAAAGACTGTAGGGCCGCGGGGTCACGCTGTACCTCTGCACTGTCCCCGTTTGCTTTTGTGTGTATTTCACCCAATAATCTGACCAAAAGCTTTCCTATTTCTGGGGAGTGTCTGGTTTTTGCAGAATTGTTCCCTCTCCACTCCCATTAATGAAACTTTACCTCCAAAATCAGGCTTGTCCAAAGGCAAGGCGTGCAGCAGTAAGTCAGATGTCACTGCAGGATCCCAGCTCACAATGTGCATTTCTGTCCCCAAAAGTCACAACTTCCAAAACTTCACATTTTTGTTTCCCTTATCTGCACTACAGTAGCAGTTACAGCCAAAATAAGGACCTCAGTAAAGCAGGACAATCACCAAGTCTAGTGACACCCTTTCTGTCTTACAGACTTAAAAATCAACAAAAGGGAATCTTTTGGTCCCCAAAAAAAAGCCCGGGAGAGCTCAATGTTTTGCCAGACAGTAACATAAACCATAAACAGTATATGCTGTTTATACAGCAGTGTCACCTGCTTCAGGGATGCTACCAGCCTTGTTGCCTAGCTCAGTCCTCTCTGTCAGCATTACAGGCTGGCCTCGCTAAATTGCACCTGGTTTGTACATTCATTTTTTACTTCCTTCTGCTTGTGGCTTTACCCGTAGCACCAGCCTTACTGGGAATTACCCACAGGTCATTACTGCTGTCAATGCACAGGTTTATGTGGCTGTCACAGAGGTTCCTGGGTTTGACTGCCCTTGCTGTATATTCAGAAGCAGCTTTAAGCTTCTTAAGCAGCTTCTTTGCCTGCTTGATTTTCTTCTCAAACAGGTAAAAAGACTCACAAGGGTCTGCTGTGTCTCAGCTGAGGGGAGGTCAGGAACTGACTCATGTGCTTGGTCACAGGTGGGAGGCTGCTCCTTGCTTTCCTTGCCTCTACCCAGGCTATAGAGCTAGAAAGGTTTAAATTCACCCAGGAACCTGGTCTCCTCTGACCACAAGGTTCTCAGCTGGTTTCCCACCACGATGTAAAGGCCTGCATAGGGGAGGTTGAGTTCATGCATGTTGTGTGTTTTAGGGCACAAGTTTCAGGGTAGATACAGGCTTTATGTGACCTGTAAACATGCCCTTATACAGTGACTCTCCTGCCAGCATGCTCAACTTGCAGGCAGGATAGTTTACAGCTCTGCTTCCCTTTTAGGGCAGCTAGTTTTGCACAAGTGCACTTTTACATTCCAGGGTAATTTAAAGTAATATTTACTAGAAATGTGGCTTAGCCTTATGTTATCGTTTCAACATACACACATGCTCATTCACACTTCAAAAAGAGTCCGAGAAAAATGGAATATAAGCAATCTGCTGCCTTCCTGCTATAATAAAGCATCAAAAAAGAAAAGGAAAGGACCAGCTGTTGAAATCCTGAGGTCTTCAGAGCCCTGGAGGAAGTATGGCAGCTCATGGGAACCAAATGGTGTTGGCTCCCATTAACCTGCTTCTTTCAAACACTTGGCTAGCGAGGCTGGAGTGGACTAAGAAATGGCCATGTACACCTTTGGTGGGCTCACTGCAGAACAGCAAGGGTGGCGACTTTCCTCCTTAAAGCATAACATGTGTTTCCAGTATTTTCCTGTGCCTTTTGGGGAGGAGTTCCAGGTTTGCCTGTTGTATGGTCTCTTTTTCAAAAATTGGCTCATTCTTTTGGCAGTGACATTGTGGCACGGGATCGTGGAACGGTTAGGATTAGAAAGGACCCATGAAGATCCTCTAGTCCTACCTTCTAGTGTCTGTTCTTTCAAAGCGTGACACGTGGGCTCTCAAAGTATGGAAAAGATGGGACTGCAAAGAAATTAGGGTTTCAGCATGCTCCTCTACCTTGTATTTCCAGTGGGGTAACGTGAGGACCAGTCTGTCCATTTTCTGTAGTCCCATTTCTTACATGGTCAGCAACCAGACACCCTTACTGTTTATTACTCTGTTCACACTCCTCTCTCATCCGTCTCTACCTTCATTCATGCAGTATTTCAAAGTGGTCTTGGTCTTTTACCAGCACAGACTTGGAAAATCAAGGATAATTTTATTTAGATTGGCACACTGAGAGGCACCTGTTGAAAGCAAAGCTTCACCACCTCTTGTAAATGTAAAATCTGTTAAAAACTACTAAGACCTTGCAAATTGGGAAATTTTTAAATGCATCGGTATTAAATGTGCGTGTAGTAGATTTACCTGAATTAGAAACAGTATAAATATATACTTCAGTTATAAATGTGTATATAGATCCTAGTAGAATTAAGTGGCAGCGCTGTATGTTATATTAGATATATGGGAAATCTGTTCTTTCTCCAGATCCCCTTCCTAGCTTCTCATTGCTTCCTGTTTGCACAGTATCAAAAGTCAAAATGTGGCCTGATCTCAGGGATGGAAATGTGCCCATCTTGGGACTCAAGCCAGTCTATATTTTACAAGGAAGTTGCACATTTTGTGGGGAAAGAAGGAAACAGGTTTTTCTTTCTTCACCCTTGTCAGTTCTTAGGTAAACGAAATCTCCAGCTCCAGGGCACCTTTAGAAGAAACATTAAATAAGCCTCAAATGAGGTGGATTTATGGACAAATTTCAGGTGTGAATGATAGGAGACCAACGATAAATCTAATTTATCGCGTGTGTCTGCAGTTTTACCGTGTGGTTATTACTGGTTTATTTTCCAAGTGCAAACCTTTGTTTTCCATTGCCCTCGGGAACCCATTCCCGTTGCTATTCTGACACGTGCAAGTGAGCAGGCTGATCCGCTGAGAACGCGCCACGCTAAGCAAAATTGGATAATCAAATATGACTGCAGTGTATTTTTATAGTGTATTGTTGAAAGTGGAAGCTGTAAACTATTTACCCTCTCTGTGGAAGTCTGTGCCTATCTGATGGAAAAGAATAATACGTGTTTAAACAGAGTCCTACTTAATGAAGGCGAGATATACACGACCTGCAAACAGTCAGTTGTCATTATTTTTCCGCATCTCCTAAGGGGAGAGAGAATTTAAATTGCTCATAAAGTTTTATTGTCTGTAGCTGTTGTCTCTATGGCAGCTGGGGGAAGCGCTCTAACATGGCTAAAAATGTGAAAACAGTTTAATAAATAACTCCTCCCTTGCCATTTTAATTAATCCCTGCTTTGCCTTAGCACCTCTGGAGAGCTGTCTTTTTCCAGATGTGGCAGGTACCCAAAAGTTAGCCCACAGCCCAAAGGCAGCTCCTTGGGCTGGAAGGGTCTGTCTGTCCCCCAGGTCTGCCTGTTTTGGTTATGGTGACAAGGCTGACGGTCAGAGCGCTTTCAAACAAGCCAGAGCTCATCTTGGCTGCGTGAACGTAGTGAGTGGCATCTTTATTTCCTTTTTCTCTGTCCGTTTGGTTGTAAACAGTGAGGAATTTGTGCCCCTGAGCCTGGGGGAGGCAGCATCTCTGCCCTGCCCTCCTGCTGGCAGCGCCGGGGCTGGGGGGCTTCGGGCTCTGCAGCTGAACGGCAAACACCGAGTAAGGCGCAACAGCCAGATGCTGAGCGGTCTCTGAGGGGGATCAGTGTTTCAGGCTTCGCTGGGTCTTGATGAGGTGCAGAATTAGGCAATTGCACGGAGGCTGTGAGCATTAGGGATATGTTGGCAGTGTTGCTCCTGGGTGCACGTTTCACCTGAACCACCTTAGCCTTAGCAGGACTGCTCCTGGAGCCAAGGCACCGCGGCAGGCGAGCAGAAAGGACAGAATCTGGCACATATTGTGCTACAGGGCACATCAGAGCCACACAACGTCCATGTTGGCATCAGGAGAGCCTGCAAGGGAACCTGGGTAGGAATAAATTTAAGAGGGATTAGTCTGGCTGTTATTGCCTGGACTGAGAAAAACGGAGGCTGTAGCAAGACTGAGTTACCAGTGGAAAAATGAGCTCTGTGCCTTGTAAAGTTCCTGTAGTTCTGGTAAGCTGAAATATTGTTCCTAAGACAGCAAGAAGGGCTATCTAATAATATTTTCCATGTTACCCATTAAGGCACAACACAATGTGCAAACTCTGACAATTGTAAGTGGTGTTTACATTATGGATAGGTGTATGCTGTAGTGCAGATGCTGACCCTGCAAAGATAGGCCCCTGTGATAAAGGAAAAAAAAAATAATAATAAAAAAGATGCCTTCACATTAAATATCTGTAATGATGAATGATGTGGCTGTTGCTTTAAGGAGGTAAATATTTCTGGTTTACACTAAGAAGTTTATCTTGCCTTTGCTAAGTGTACACTAAGAAGTTTATCTTGCCTTTGCTCTAAGCGTTGGGGTTTTTTTTAGCAGAAGCATGGAAGCTGTAGTCTGGAAACAGTGATTCCACTGAAAAGGGCTTTGACCTGATTTTACTTCTATTAAAGGTATAAGCTACTGGGATAATCGAATATACCCTGATTTCATTACACGGTTATAGTTAGTTACAGAAGTTTCTAGTAGGGACAGGGCCTTAGAGAACAATAACACCACTAATGGAGCAGTGTGGTTTTTTGAGAAACTTTTCAAAAGAGTTCCTTATGTTAGTGAAGATTGTAGCATTTTGATTTAAAGTATTAGGATAAGTAAAGCATATAAGTTATTTCTTTTTTTTTACAAAATACATTCTCTTTACCAAACTTAGTACTGCGTTAGTTGTATTTTCCTTAGTTTGTCTAATGTGGTTCCCATTATAATTCTTTAAATAATAAGCATCTTTCTGAAAAAGAAAGGTGGAGAGAAGATGTGGGTAAAGGGAATTAACCTCTGCACCTCTTAATTACTTCTTGATACTTGTCTCCAAAATATTAATCAAAATAGTTTAAACTGTACATACCACGGTCTGTAATGCTGAAAGCTAATTCCTCTTCAATCATAAAGCTATAGCTTGACAAAATGAGTCCATTTCCTCCAGCGAAAGACAGTTGGAGCTGGAGGTAAGTTTCATCATCTGGTAAAAATATAACAATTTATTGTGTTAGTCTTGCAATTCCAGCTGTTCCAGCTGTGGAGGCCCTTTCCCCTAAGCCTGTATGACAGATGATGGCTAAACATTGCTTATATGATAAAACTAAACACTGGTTCTGTACAGTCTGTCTCTGCTGGCATGAGATAGCACTTTGTCATCTCAACCTCTAATTGGTATCACCGCTGCTGAATATGCAATTTACCGAACAGAGGATATGATTTTGTTATCCCAGTAGGTGTCTGGGTTATTAAAAAATTTGACACCTTTAATAAAATTAAATTGGCTTTTCCATCCGTATCAGCAACAGAGCTGAAAATGAGATTGCTTTGTACTCTGAAGTCTTCATTTGTTTCTCCAAGCAGTGCAAGCAGAACTCTTGTTGTTGGACACAGTCTGGAGTCCTTACCTGTAGCCCTACCCTGCTCTCAGTCCTACCAGCCTAAACTTGGAATTCACCTGTGGATGGAGTCGTTCTGGTTTTACACTCAATCTAGCCCCAGGTTTTTGCTCATTCATCACTTTTATTTGGCCAAACACAGAGCAGACGTTGTCCTCCAGACCTTGACTGGCTTGTCCTGAAGAAAAGAAAGAATTTTGACTGAAGGAACCTGTGCCAATCCAAGCCAGGACCTCTCCTTCCATGTAAGCTTATCAGGAGAAATGAGCCTCTCAGGGGTCTGTGTTCACAGGTGGCTGCAAGATGGCACAAAGGCAAGTGTTGTCATCTGCTGATGTCATCTGTCATCTGCAGACTCAGAAGATCTTTTGGTAGGGAACTCAGGTCAGCACTCACTGAAAGCTCCTCTCCCAGGACTGGTGGGCAGCAGTGCCCAGCCCAGTCAGGTATGCGATGCCACCAGCCACAGCCTTTCACACTAAATCATCATGCTAGATGCTACATGAGCTAGAAACAGCCGTTCCTTCGTTTATGCCAAAGGTATTAATTAGTTGGGGGTTCATAGGCAGAAGGAGCCTCTCTGTCCATCAGCTGTATGTGACTCCCTTCTGATGTGTGTGACATACAGCTCGTATGACCGTGCGTCTGTATGAACAAGTACTGTGCAACTTTGGGATTGTCTAGACAGAGGACACATGGAGTCAAATGAAGGAATTTCTTAAAAAGCCAACATTTCAGTAGCAAAGGCATTGCTGGTGCTCTGGGGCAGGGGTTGGGGAGACTGGGGCACGGATGGAGGAGACATCCCTCTGCTGCCCCACACCCTGCAAATCTGCTCCACCCCATGCTGGAGGCAGAGCCTGAAGCTGAGCAGGCTCTTGGTCTTCCATCACCCTTCTGTCCTCAACTCGCTGCAGTCTTGTTCCTGCTCCTGGCCTTAGTGTGGGACACACACGCTGGGTCACTGAAGGTCCACTGAATCCTGTGTCCTGCCTCTGGCAGTGATCAGCATCTCTAAGTCCTCCTTGGAAAAAAAAATATCTGCAGGTGTTATTGTCTGCCACCTTTCATCTTTAGCTGTGCTGAGCTACTGCTTCTGTTCTCCAGGATTCACTACCTGTGTGGAATCAGCTCCTGGTTTTGATGCCATCAGCTCTGCTCACGGTGCAGTTGATAGTGCAAGGTGCTGTGATTGGTGAGATGCTGGGCTCCTCCTCTCTCCTGCTCAGACACTTAGGGAAGTGTGGGTCTTGCATTCATCTGTCACACTCTCTTAGTCATATTTACATAGTATGTTCTTCTGACAGTGTTACATGGTTCCCCTGTGTTGTGGCATTTGGTGAAAATATCAACCCTTGTACTGACATGTAAGTGCTTCTACCTGTTGTCATGGGTTCTGTTGGCAGAACTCTGCAAAATTTATTAAAAGCATTTCCATATGTATATATAGGCTAGAGCAGCCTATATATTATTTTGTAGGGTTTAGTTAAAACACTTGTAAGTCCAGTCACAAGTTTTGATTCTCATTCCTTAGCATCATGGGTCTCTTCCAACCTAAATGATTCTATGATTCTATGATTTTGATATTAAAGGCTTTTACAGAAATATTTCAAAAGTAGTTTCCTATTAGATGCTCCTATTGGCTTTTGAAATTAAACTTACTTGGGATTGATAAATTATTAGTCTGTAGCTCAGGATAAAAGAGGTTGATAAATCAGATTGCTGACCGGTGAATCAAGTGTTTTGCCACTGGCTGTGGTTGGTTTGTTTAAGAAGATGAAAATCCCTTGTGATGCATCTGGCTACTGTTGTGACCCTTCACAGACAATTAATTCTCTTCAGGAAAAAAAAAAAAAAAGAAGTTTAATTGCTCGATCTTCTTTTAAGAGGATAAAGACCACTCCAGGGAAAAAGCCTTTAGAATCCAATAATCCTATTCCCGTGCTGGTGCCATGCCAATAAATAAATACACACTGCACCACTTGCATGGAAAGATCTGAAGCCTCCAAAACCTTTCATGCAGAGTGTTCCCTCTTCCTCTGCATGCCTGTGTCTGGAGGACCCCCCAGCACCTCAGAGCGGTGTGAGTGCCCACTTGAACGAGGAGACTGAGGAGAATTTGATCAATGTGTTTCCATAGGCATTCAGATTTCCTTCTGCATTGGTGGTGCTTCCCTAGTTGATTTTCGTTGCCCTCCTTGGTGTCTGTTGGCAGCAGCCATCACCCTTCTGAGCTTTTCACAGGCCTAGCAGACTGCTGGTATCCCAGTGTGGCTTGTGTAAAAGCATCTTTTTGACCAACACACCAGTCCTGTTTGTTTCTGCTCCTGTTTCTAAGGCCTGCTTGGTTCTAGCTGGACCTGATTCAATGACTGTACGCTGTGGAGCATACTCCTCTCTCAGATGAGCCTTGACGTTGTCTGCATTTGTCAAAACACTTTTTATGGCTTCGTTCCTAACACGGTGGAGTCTGCAGATCTCGACTCTAATGCTGCTCGGCCAGGTGGAAGGAAATTGGCCTCATGATGAAGGTCAGTGCTAGAAACAGTTGGAAGGAAAACTGAACTGATGGAGAATTTTACTGCGGAGCTGCAGGGACTGGCAATTTCAGCTCAGCCTAATTGGCTCACTCAAGAGAAATACATAAATAATTTGGTCTTAGGCCATAATCACTATTATGACTATTTGTATGATAATTTCCAGGGCTTCAGTTTCAGATGGGAGACCTAAAAATCCAGTGCTCTCTTAAAAACCAGATAAGCTCCAAAGAGTCTAAGTAGCATTCTAATGGTGAGGCAGAGGGTGCTTTGCACTGGCAGGCTAATAGATGAAAGCTGATGGAGGAGAAATTTAAGTGGGCATTAAAATACCATCTTTTAAAGGTGTGTAGCTCCCAGCTGGACAGTTTACCCAGAAAAGAAGATGCTATAGGCTGCAGGGCCTGAACTCAACAGGATGGTTAACTACTTGTGTGCCTCTTGCACCTATGTACTTGTATCTGGTGTGCCAGAAATCACGTATATGCTTGAGTAAATCTGTTAATTCACATTCCTAAAGATAGCCACGTGCTTAAGTGCTTTGCTGGATCTTTTTCTTTACCATCTGCTTGTTACTGGGTTCTGTGGAGGGCTTGCTAGGTCAAAACCAGTGGTCTGTGGTTAATCAGTAATCAATGGTCATGCAGGGATCAGGCTCTGTGCTTAATGGTTTTCCTGAGAAGTAAAGACTCTTTCGGGGGGAGGAGGAGGAGAGAGATGAGGGTGAGCAGGGGAGGCTAGAACACATGGCTGAAGCTGAAGGGCGGGTAGACAGGTTTCCCCCCAGCAATGCTTGTTTTTCTTGGAAAAAACACGGCTAGTTTCTGTGCAGGAAAGTTTAAGAAGGGGTCCAGAAGCATGAGGGGAGCAGGAAGATGAAAGCACAGAAACAGGGTGAATGGCTGTCTGAAAGGGATGGAGGAAGGAAAGGTCTGGCAAAGAGATTTCAGGTTATATTGATGGGGAAGGCAAGAACAACCCAGTGACCAAGTTACCATCCCTTTCTTGCCTGGTTTCTTCACTCATACAAGAGTCAATTTACACTTGTAAATCACTGGCTCATTTTGACTTTGTGTTGATAATTCATAACCCAAAGGCTTTGGTTTTCTTTTCTTTCCCCCTTTATCTGGAAAGCACAGGCTGATAGGTGTGTTTGAACTATTGGCCTGGGTCACTGTGGATGCCTGGCATGTTCCTTGAAGATGAGAGCTCTTTTGTCAGGTCAAGTGCACTCTCTTCATCAAAGGGATGATGAAGATACTGAAGAAAAACCACGCACAGGGCAATATCTAAGTCAGATGTGGCTTTTTACATCCTAAATTAGATTAGTGGCTTTTATGTTGTGCTCTGGATAACACCTATTCCTCTTGGTGCAATGACTCTTTTCATCAAATAGTTAATTCATTATATAAGTCTTCTGCTAACAACAAACATCAACAGGTCTGTCGAAGGTGTGTTTTGGATGAAGGTGCAGGCTGGAGCAGGCTGTGTGAGGAGAGAGTAGGAGCTCTTGTGCTTGTCAGTGCTTTGCAGTGGGGATTTCACACTCCTCAGTCTGTGCCTGTGGAATTTGCTGCCATATCAACTCCTGTCTACCGAGTTGCCCTTGAAACTCTAATCTTCCACTTAGTAGCATCTCTACCTTGCCTGCCTGAGGGGTGCAAACCTCTCTGAAATATGTACTGAGAGCAGTATTTTCCTGCAGAGGGTTTAGTTACAAAGACAGCCTAGAAAATTAATGCAAGTTACTTGTAAACACAGGTTTAGAAAGGACTGGTTATGCTAACCTGCATTATTTCTACATGCAAGCATTTAGAATTGAAATAGCATGGCTTTGGTTTAGCTAGAGTCGGAGTGAGCTTGGCTGATATTTGATTTACCTTAGAAGTTTTGCTGGCAACAACAAAAGAGAGAAAAGACATCTTAGCCCCTCTGCAGGGGTGCACAAGCCCAGGCAGTCGTCTCTTCCTGGCTCTGGGTCTGAGTTTCACTGTCACTTCTGGAGATGTGTTACTGTTGGTCATGCTGGCATAAGCATTGTGTGGGGCATATTTGTAGCCAGCAGTCCCAGATGCTCCCAACTGCTGCCCCCTCCTCAGGATGTCCCTGTTGGCAGATATTTGACCAAGCTCTTATTTTATGGTATACTTAGCTCTCCTTTATCTTTCCTTACTGTCAGTCTCTCCAGCCCAATAATCATGTTTTCTTCTTTACTAAAGCCTCCATATCCCGCTGTCATTCTAAAAACGCTTCTGTGATGTTAAATCTTTTCCAGTTATATGATGAGAATTAATTCATTCTGACACAGCCATGAAAATCTGATTCAATTCCTTTTTTTGGTATCTCAGTCACAGTCCTTGATCACAAATCAGCATGAGTCAGAATTTCCCAGGTTATTATTTCCTCAGAAAGGCTGATTGCAATCCTGTCTCCATATTTAATATCCTTTTCCTGACTGCAGTGAAGCTGAGCAGTCGAGGCTGTAGTGAATTTGTTTGGAGATCTGTCAGTTGTTCTGTCATTCGATGCCACAAGTGGAAAAGAAGGTGACACCAAAGTACATCCTGGACCAGTTTCAGTGTTGCAGTTTCCCGTCATCGGGTAGTTGAGTCCTTACTGGCTCTACAGCATGAAGATGACTACAGAAACCAGCAGGATTTATTTCCCTGGAGACTAAGGAATCTTGAGTCATGGGTGGAGAGAGAACACAGCAGCCTTGTGCCAGGACATGAGAATTTAGTTATGATGGGTCTTCAAAGTGTCTGTGTTGTGCTGAGATCTTCAGCCAAAATGGACTGTCCTGAAATGTTTCAGGTAGATAGGTTTTGATGGAATCATGGAATTTAAGAGTTGGAAGGGACCTCTAGACATCATCTAGCCCAACTCTCTTGCTAAAGCAGAGTTGCCCAGAGCACATCACTGAGGATGGCATCCAAGCAGGGCTGGAAGGTCTCCAGAGAAGGGGACTCCACACCCTCCCTGGGCAGCCTCTGCCAGGGCTCTGACACCCTCACCCCAAAGAAGTTCTCCTATTTGAATGGAACTTCCCGTGTTCCAGCTTGTGCCTGTTGCCCCTCGTCTTGTCACTGGGAACCACTGAGAAGAGTCCGGCTCCATCCTCCTTCAACCCACCCTTCAGATCCTTGTGAGCATGAAGAAGGTCTCCCCTCAGCCTTCTCTTCTCCAGGCTAAAGAGTCCCAGCTCTCTCAGCCTTTCCTCCTCAGGGAGATGCTCCAACCCCTCCATCATCTTTGTTGCCCTATGCTGGACTCTCTCCAGCAGCTCCCAGTCTCTCTGGAACTGGGGAGCCCAGAACTGGACACAGTATTCCAGTGGTGGTCTCGCCAATGCAGAGTAGAGGTGTTTGAGTTGCTCTCTCCACCTACTGACCACACTCTTCCCTAGGCAGCCCAGGATTCCATTGTCCCTTTTGGCCACAAGGGCACGTTGCTGGTTTTGAATCCTTTTGAATCCTTTTGGGTTCAGCTGGTTAAATGAGTAGTTTATCAGAAGTTGCTAGAGAATTTAGTGTAACTAGAGTTACAGAATGAAAAATAAGTGGGAAATACTCTCTTTGGGGCCCTTACCATTCATTTATTCTCCACAATACATGTTTGTCTCTCAGATTTTGTGTTGGGGGGGCAGGACCATGTTGGCTGCTCATTGAAAGAGTGGAGTGCCGTCAGTCTGTTTGCTGCATTGGGCTGTGCTGGGACCAGGAGGGGTTTGGAGGCACAAGGAGGCTTCATAGAATCATAGAATCATTTAGGTTGGAAGAGACCCCTGGGATCATCAAGTCCACTTACACCTGCNCTGGGACCAGGAGGGGTTTGGAGGCACAAGGAGGCTTCCCTTTCCTTATGGAGAGCCTCTGGCTCTGGAAGCAAACACAGGAGGAAATCCTGCTTCCACCTGCCATTGTACCTCTCCTTTTTCTGAAGGATGTGCTGTCGGCTGAGCAGGAGCTGGAGGGGCTGCAGGAAGGAGCAGGCATTGCTTCTGGCAGGTCACAGGAGGCAGATGAGGTCGTTGAACCCAGCCCCAGGGGGTTTGTCACTGCACAAATTCAATGCCCAGCTTGAGGACTGGGGAACTGCTCCCGTGTCTTCTATTGATTGTTGCAGTTTCCTTTTTGTGGTTCTCTTGGGTTCTTCAAATAGGGCAGTAGTAGCTTTACTACCCACTTGGGTTTTTTTCCTTGCTTCTTTGCTTTCTGCCAAGCTCTAGGAATGTGTATTTTTTTTCCACATTAAAAGAAAAAAAAACCACAAAAAACACAGAGGCAGATTGGTCCATTATTTTAATGAGGGAAGAATATTTATTAGGAGTTAATTGTGCAGGGAAAGCAACCAAGCACTGCCTGCAGGGAAAAGCCTTTACACACTGGTATGAGTACATCAGATCAATAACTAATGGTTAACAGGAAGGGGCAAAAAACCATCCTTAACTTTAGTGGTAAAAGGCTGAGCTCCTGATTCTGGCTCAGATTTTCATCTTCCTGGGATAAATCAGACAAGTGTCTGCTTTCTGCAGGTGGAGATACTGGTTTTCTTCCTGGCAGGGGACTGTGGGTTTCAGCTCCCCTGAGTTATTGGACTCTCATGGGTTAAAGTGGGCAAGCCGAGCTCCTGGTCCAACAGAAGTGCCTTACCTTTACTTGCCTTATGTGCTTAGTGTGTGTGTTTCTGGTGGAGGCATGGGCTACTGTTTGATGATTCAGTTTTATATTGTGTTGCATATGCCAAAGGCTCTGCTGGGATGCTCCTGTCCCACTAGACACAACTGTTATTAAAGCTTAGGTGGGTGAACTCAATTTCCCCTAAAATTTGCAAACAATTGTAGATATTATTGGTGAGGATAATTAGGTTAAGATGCTGGTAGGCTGAGCAGAATGGGTAGCTTTTGTGAGACTCATCCAGCCATGTAATTTCCCTTAAGTGACAAGGTGTGATTGCCTTTCTTTAGGCCCAATTGCATCTTCATGCTACGAGCAGAGATTGGACCCTCTCGCCTGCATTAGTGTGAATTACCCATCTGGGAGATGAGGATGCTTGTAGGTCGGAGATACTGCCTAGGAGCTCGCTCGTGACACAGAGAGACAATCAGATGCTGAATATGCAAGAAATTAATTATTCCTCCCCCCCTCTTTCTCCTTTCCGCATAAGAGATGGGTTTGTTTTTGCTGGAGCTTTGCCTGTGTTAAGGGCTGCAGTGTGGAGCCAGTGTGTGCTGTCACACTTAACCTTTGGCGTGTCAGAAGGCAGCCTGGGGAAAGGGGGGGAAGCAAAAAAGCCACCTCCGATGGCAGCATCTGCTGGACGTGCCTGTGGGGTGGAAGGAGTGCGGGAGGTGCCAGCCCTACATTAAAGAGTTGGAAAACAAACTCCTCAAAGACGAAGCAAACGTTCCACTCTGCTTTAATGCAACCCGACAGTTGCGCTTGGAGCGACTTGTAACGATTGAGGAGCGGACTCTTGGTTAAAAACAGAGTGATAGCATAACAAACATAACCTCAAGGAAGCATAAATCACTTTGTAATTCAAAAGCATTACCAAAAAAATAATTATGATTCACTGCTGAACTCTGTCCTGCGGCCTGCGAAAGCGTCTTAGGGTTTGCTTTCAAAAAGGCATTTCTCTTAATCGGAGTTGTTGCAATTAGAGGGGGTGGTAATGACCCAGAAGATAGCTGAGTCCTGTTGCCTTTTTGAGGATCTCTCCGGCTGCCGTTTTCCTAGCGTGTAGAGATGCTTGGTGTTGGCAGAGGAGGTCCTGTGGATCAGAGCTCCAGCAACTGGAAATGTTGTATTTTGCAACGTACCCCCATTCCCCTGAACCTACCATGATGTTGAATTCCATCCACTTAAAACAGAGCCTATGTTTAACAATAATTTAAATCATTATCCTGCCTGTCAGCTTGGAGTTAAGGGGCTATGCAACTGCGATTCTCTGTTTAGAAACTGCCTGGAATAATAACTTTCAGATGTCTCAAATATGCACCACTTATCTATAACATCTAAATACAAATGTCTCCCCGCTGAGCAAGCCCGACACTGTTTACCTATCGTGTCCAAACCATTCCAGAGGGTTTGCTTGGCGTGGAGCGGAAGGCCCTATATCCGCAGCTCCCACGGCGCTGTCAGCGTAATGCTTTTCAACTCCTCCTCACCTTTAGGTGATTGCAGAGAGAGAAACAGCCTGAGCCTGAGGGGTGACAAGTGAAGGATGTCCCTGCACACGCATCCCCACGCCGAGGGGAAAAGTGCATGGCGAGCCAGCCCCCTGCTCCTGCAGACGGGGTGATGCTGGTGCCGTTGGGTCCCTGCCAACCTCCTGTGAGATGATCCAAACGCCGAATCCCGCCTGCCCTGGGCGAGCTGGGGCTGGGCAGCGTCGAGGAGCTGTGGGCTGGCTTGGGGGCTTCGGACTCTTTCTCTGCCTGCAGACCTCAAGTGGGACCTGTCAAGTCTCATAAAACGTCAGGCTGTGGAATTGGCTTGCTCCGTATGCTCCCCCACCAGCTACGGCATGTGCGGCGCCGCCGGATGGCTCCGGGGAGCTGCCCGTGCTGGATGCCCCAGCGCATCCCTCGAGGAGCTGCAGGGGTGACAGGCCCGTGGTGTGGGACTGCCCTTGCAGCTTGTCCATGAATAATCAGAGCAGGGAGGGCTGAAAAACTCCTTCTCTCCTTGCTAACACCGACCTGTGGCTTTTCACAGGGGAGCTGCTGTGAGCGTTGGGACCTCTCCCAAAGGTGTGGAGTGTCTCATGCCATCCACCCCTGGAAAGAGAGGAGCTTCGTCCCCAAAACAGGCACTGGGTACCAAAGTTCTCTGCGTGATGCTCTCCAAACTAAGGGGCTATGCTGCATAGCCTCCAAATTTCCTAATGCCTCCCAGGGAGCCCCATGCAGTGCTTGGGCTTTGCTTCCCCCAGGCACGGAGACCACCTTTAGCTGACACCCACCGTCCTGATGCAGCCAGAGAAGGCTAAATCAGGAGAAGCCCTTAATGCCTCTTTGGTTCATAGCTGAAGTCCAAGTCATTTGGAGAGCTGAAAGATATAGGATCTATGCAAATGCTACTGGCAACTCTTCAGGGGGTGGCTTAGCTGCATACAGGTTCTTATCCCTTGGCTCCCAGTTAACCCTTGGATTACCTGTTGTCCAGCTCTGCGGTGTGGTGCTCTCACGTTGCATGAAATATGTGCGTTCTGGGCATTGAAAACTGCTGTTATTGTACTAGGCTGTCTAGAAAGCATGGAAGTTAAAATGCTAGCATGGGTCAGACTGGATACCAAATTGTTTGACATGGCTATGATTATGGAAGCAAGGCTTCCCTCTTGTCCAGTTCGGGCAGCAGTTAGCATTCGTGTCTCCTCCACAGCCACCCAAGGTTACCAGAAAGGAGCACTGCTGATCTGCTACCTCTGTGGCCAGGTTGACCCTGCTGTAGGGTATTTCAGGATATCTACAATTAGTGGAGCGTGCGTAGCATTGGCTGAGCTCAGAATGTGGTTTCTTCTTCACTTTTTTTAATATAGGTTTCCTTGTTGTGGTATAACTTGGAGAGAAGTCCTTCATAGCTTGCTGTCAGCCTGCTCAGGAATCACAGAAACACAGAATATCAGGGATTGGAAGGGACCTTAAAAGATCATCCAGTCCAATCACCCTGTCAGAGCAGGAACACCTAGAGCAGATCACTCAGGAACGTGTCCAGGCGAGTTTTGAATGTCTCCAGAGAAGGAGACTCCACACCCTCCCTGGGCAGCCCCTTCCAGTGTTCAGTCACTCTCCCTGTGAAGAAATTTTTCCTCATATTTAACTGGAATCTCCTATGTTCCAGCTTGCATCCATTGCCCCTTGTCCTATCATTGGGTGTCACTGAGAAGAGCCTGGCTCCATCCTCCTGACACTCACCCTTTACATAGTTATAAACGTTAATAAGGTCACCCCTCAGTCTCTTCTGGTGGCTTTCTTAGGGCAGAAACTCCTTGCACATGAAAAGATGCTGAGGGCTGGAGCAGAAAGAAATTCTTTACCACGAGGGTGATGAGACACTGGCCCAGGTTGCCCAGAGAAGCTGTGGCTGCCCCATCCCTGGAGGGGTTCAAGGCCAGGCTGGATGGGGCTTGGAGCAACGTGGTCTGGTGGGAGGTGTCCCTTCCCAGGGCAGGGGGTTTGGAACTGGATGATCTTTAAGGTCCCTTCCAACTCTGACCATTCTATGATTCTATGAATACACAGTCCAAGTTACTTGAAATGCCCAAATTGTGTTTCTGTTCTTCATGAAACATTAATCTGCTCGCATGTAGTAAGCCAGGTTTTTTCTGGCACTGGTGTTTCTGGACAGAAGCCTTCCCAGGCACGTGGCTCCGGCACCCGCTCAGCTTGCTGGGGCTGCCTGGCGGGGAGAGGCTCTGCCTGGGGATCCGCACGGCTTTGCCACGCTCACGACATGAGCTGCTCTGGGGCCACCTTCCTTCCACTCATCCTCCCACTTTGTAGGGGTCGAGGGCTGAATGGCTGGGGGCTCCGTCTTTATGGAGCCTGTCCCCACCTGCCCTGGTATCAGAGTGGTTGTGGGTGGGAGCAGGAGCACCATGCAGGACCCATGGGCTCTCAGTCCTCACGCTGGCTGTGCGTAACAGCGTCTCTTACACCAGTTACTTTTTCAGCGTCTTGTCATCACCCCCCAGCAGCTCTTCACTGACTTTCCCACCCTCACTCACACCAGAGGGCCTGGAGAAAATTAGCACAGCAGAAAAATTCCATACATTGAACCTGTTTATCCATCGCTCTGCTGTGTATCCGTGTTTCTTGTGCATGACAGCTAAAAGTTACCTACATCCCTTAGACAGAATATCATATTTACCAGGCGTTCTCTGATACTGGTTTGCAGCTTGGCTGTGTATACTGGGAAATAATTTGCAGGTACCGGCGCTGCCTGCGTGCTGCTTGATGCTCTAAATTTGTACTGGGTGGAGAGAAGGCTGCCATCCAGGATGCTGGCACCTCAGATGTCTTCAGTGAGAGGTGACCAGTGACGTGTTTCTTCCCGAGCGGCATCCCGAGGTGACACGACAGAATGACAGACAGATGGTGTTAGGTTGCAGAAGCAGCGCTGTTGGCCAAAAAAGTATAAGCAGCTTAGTGTGAACCCGTGTGATCGTGTCCAGCCAGTCTCCATAAGGAGCTGGGGCTAGTTTCGTTTATTGGGAGTGGGAATTGTTGACTATAGTAGATGAAAGGTTCAAAGCTCAGTTGAATCTCAGCTCCTCCAAAACCCCCAGCGCTCTCCGATCTGGCGTTTTGACTACCTGAGCCCATTTTAAATGCTTGCTCGAGGGTCAAGCCCTCGCATTTCCATTTAGCTGTTCAAGGAAAACAAGGAAATAGCTGCTCAGCTATTCAGAAGGGTTAGGCCCGGCTGGACTAACTTGGATATCACGCAAGCTAAGCGCAGCGTGGTCCGAGCTTAACTTGGAACACCCAGAGGCACCAAAAATATTTGCTTCAGTAACTCCAGCGCGTTCCTCAGCCCCCGCTTTTCGTGCCACTGGCCATGTCCAGTTGCAGGAAAAGAGAGGCTGTGGGAGAGCCTGCTCTCCTGTTATTCCTGGCCCTGAAGGGAACAGGGAGAAGCAGAAATATCATCAGGAAGTGTGCAGGGTTGGAGCTCCTGCCTCCGAGTCCATGTGGATGCAGAGGAGAAAAGCATCCGTGTGCTTGGGCTCTTATCCGACTGCCCCCATGGCAGCAGTGCCTCTGCCCATTGCTCACCCTGTGCGTGTCACCCCCCCAAGCCCCACCAAAAATGCCGGGATTCCAATGGATTTGTTATGTATTTATTCTGGAGAAGGGCCTGGGGCATAAACGTTATGAGGAGCGATTGAGGAGTGGGGTCTATTTAGTTGGAGGAAGAAGAGGCTGAGGGGAGACCTCATCACTCTGCAACTGCTTGAAAGGACATTGTAGAGAGGTTGGTGCTGGTCTCTTCTCACAGGGAATTAGCGATAGAAGGAGAGGGAATGGCTTCAAGCTGCAGCAGGGTAGGGTTAGGCTGGATGTTAGGAAAAAAATTCTTCCCAGAAAGAGTGGTCAGATCCTGGGTTGCCCAGGGAGGGGGGGGAGTCCCCATCCCTGAATGTGCTTCAGAGGAGATTAGATGTGGTGTTGGGGGATCTGGTGTAGGGGAGAACTTTGTAGAGTGGGGCTGATGGTTGGACTCGATGATCCCAAGGGTCTCTTCCAACTTAATGATTCAGATTCTACTCTCTGAGTTTACATAGCCACCATACCACTCTGCCAAGTTTTGAGGGCAAAATTCCTCATTTGACCTTAAATGTTTCTTGGAGTGGCCTGTGCTGGACTGAAGGTCAGTGCTCAGCCAGGTTTCATGTTGGTGCTGGTGGCTTCAAGACTTGGGGATGCAAATGCGTTTCCTCTCTTGTCCACGTGTCTTCACATGCTGGCTAGCTTTTCCCTGTTCAGACTTCACTGGAAAACATTGGAGGATTCCTGAGAGAGGCTCAGGCAACGAAATGGATTTGGACATTTAGTTGTGGCAGTGGTGGCGACCTGTCAAGGGTGATGCAAGCTGCCTTCCTTGTAATCGCTGAGGTCTGGAAATGGGAGCTAGAAATCCCATCAGAATCTGGTGGCTTTAAGTACTTTGACCCTTTGGATTGGCTGGGAAGGCTCCTGGGACAGCAAAATTTTTTGCAGTGTCAGTTTCTTTTTTCTGGGTTTGGGATTTTTTTTTCAGTTTTAGGAAATGTTGAGGCTGGATGGAGTTCAGCAGGGTGAAAGGGGTGGTTCTCTTGGGTTTAATAACTGCTGCTACTTGTTTCTGAGGCGTATCGGTTGCTTCTTTCCATGGGGAGCTGGGATAGTATCTGCTTTCTGACTGGTAGTACAGCGACTATTTTGTTCACAGAATGGTCTGAATAAAGATAAATTACTGTATCTTGTAGAAATATGGATGGTGGGACAAAACCCTCTCTCTAACTGAAAATAATAATGACTTTTTGAAGCTCTCTCTATAAGTATTTACAGCTCTATGTATATGTACATGTACTTAGAAAAGCAAACAAAAGCTTTTATACAAAAAGAAACACTGCATATATACAAACAAACACTGCACAAAGGCCAGAAATCATAGAATCATAGAATGGTTAGAGTTGGAAGGGACCTTAAAGATCATCCAGTTCCACCCCCCTGCCCTGGGCAGGGACACCTCCCACCACACCAGGTTGCTCAAAGCCCCATCCAGCCTGGCCTTCAACCCCTCCAGGGATGGGGCAGCCACAGCTTCTCCGAGCAACCTCTTCCAGTGTCTCACCACCCTCACAGCAAAGAATTTCTTCCTGGTGTCTAATGTAAATCTCCCCTCTTTCAATTTAAAGCTGCTTCCCCTTGTGCTGTCACTGCACTCCCTGACCAAGAGTCCCTCCCCATCTCTCCTGCAGCCCCTTCAGATACTGGAAGGCTGCTCTAGGGTCTCCTTGGAGCCTTCTCTTCTCCAGGCTTGAACAACCCCAGTTCTCTCAGCCTGTCTTCATAGCAGAGGTGCTCCAGCCCCCTGATGATCTTTGTGGCTCTCTGTTGGACCCATTCCAACAGGTCCATGTCCTCTCTATGTTGAGGACTCCAGATATGGACACAGTACTGCAGGTGGGGCCTCATGAGAGCAGAGTAGAGGGGTAGAATCACCTCCCACATCCTGCTGGCCAGGCTTCTTTTGATGCATCCCAGGATGCAGTTGGGTTTCAGACTTTCAAAATGTTCACGGAATACAAGGGAAAAGTAATACATTAAATTGTCCACACATATTTCTGTTGTCTAGACAGTGCTGTACTGAAATAACAGCATGTCTAGATAAAAGAGAATTCACTTAGGACCCTTGCAGCGGATCTGTTGCAGACAGATGGAATTGTTGAAAAGCTTTGGAGAAGAACAAGAGCAAGCTGTCCTATCTGGGTGTTGCATCTCAGAAGAGAAGCTGTTGACTGTCCCTACCACTGGGGGCCATCCTTGGCACTGCATCTGGGGGAGGAAGGAGGAGGTCAGCTGGGACCTTCAGCACATCCAGAAAATACAAATGATGCAGGGGAATGGGCCTTGTTTCTGCTTCTCTGCAAAACAGAAGGTAAAGCCACACTGAAGGTAAAGGAAAACTGCAAAAGGAGGAGTTTAGCTCTTAAAGGTTACATATTCAAAATTCTGCAAGGATGTGAAAAAAGGGAAAGAGTGAATTTGTTGTTGTTTCTGTTGTCATGGGACTGTTCTCCTGGCCCTGTGCTTCCCCGCATTGCACAACAGGCACAAGATGCAACTTCTGTGCAGGGGAAAGTGTGGCAATTCCTTTGAATGCTTAAATACCTCTTGATTCCTCCAGTTGGACATCTTGTGGCATACTCTTGTTGTTCTTTGGTTCTCTTGGTGTTCTTTCCTGTCATTTCTTTGGTGAGGCCCCATCTGGAGCATTGGGTCAAGTTCTGGGCTCCCCAGTTTAAGAAGGACAGGGAACTGCTGGAGAGGGCACAGCAGAGGCTACAGAGATGATGAGGGGCCTGAAGCATCTCTCTGATGAGGAAAGGCTGAGGGACTTGGGTCTTTTTACTCTGGAGGAAGAAGACTGAGGGGGGATCTGATCAACACCTATAAATACTTCAAAGGTGGGTGTCAGGAGGATGGGGCCAGGCTTTTTTCCAGCAGTGCCCAGTGACAAGACAAGAGGGAATGGGCACAAACTTGAACAGAAGAAGTTCCATCTAAACATTAGGAGGAACTTCTTCACTTAGAGGGTGGCAGAGCCCTGGCAGAGGCTGCCCAGAGAGATGGTGGAGTCTCCATCTATGGAGACATTCAAACCCCACCTGGACATGTTCCTGTGGGACCTGCTCTGGGTGGCCCTGCTTTGGCAGGGGGTTGGACTAGATGATCTCCAGAGGTCCCTTCCAAACCCATAGCATTCTGTGATTATGTGATTCTTCCCATTGTCCCACTCTGTGTCCCCAGGCATCAGAGGCCAGGCAGGGGGACACCCAGCACTTCCAGGTGAGTCTATGCAGAGATGGAGCTGTGTAGAAATATTCAGACTTTCCCACCTGGGTAGCTCTTACAGCAGGAGCACGTGTGAAGACAAACGTTACACAGAGTATGTCCTCTCCTTGCCCTGCTCCCCTTTGGGCATGGGTTGAAACTTTTCCAGCTGAACATATGCAATGCAGGGAGTGAAAATCAGAGCAGGACATGATGTGTTTGAAGATTGGGCATCCCATAGGTTTGTAGATCATAGCTACTATTTATTTTTAATGTGGGCAGAAGATTCAGCACCACAACTCTCCCTACCTCCATCAGCTGTTGCAAAACCATCTACCAGGAGGACATTCAAGGATGAGCAGGGTAGACTGTCACGTTGGACAGCACGTTCACAGCGTTGCAGTATAGGATGGTAGGTGTCCTCGTGCCAAGTGTCTCCTTTCTGTCAGCATCACATTAATTGAGCAGCCCTGTGTTTAAGCCAGTGCTTGGTGTGTCTCTTTGGGGAGCCAGGAGATACCTCTGTGTGCGCCTGCTAGATGCAGAGACTCAGGTACTTAGGTACTGGATGGTGATGACAAAGTTTGCCATTGGAGAAACCTCAAAGCAGAGAGGTGACTGGGGAGGGTGAGCTGGTCCCAGGATTTCCTCTAAAAGTGTGGAGGGGGAGGTCCCCTGCAGCCTTGGGAAGTCTGGCAGGTATGTGTAAAGCACTTCATGCTCAGCCACAAGGTGGCTGCTGAAACAGCAGTGTTAGCAACTGTCACTCATTACTACACAGTCTACAATAGATTTATTTAAACTTTTATAGGCTGTGTTTCCCACTTAAAACTGCACAGGTTTCCAGAAGTTCAGCTGCTGGCCATCTGCTGCCCAGAGAAATGCTTAAAAGGGCCCTTTCTCCCTTTTAACACCTAAAACGTTTCACTGTTGAAGAAGGCGAGCACAGGATCTGTCACTGAGGGCTCCGGGACCTCTCTCCCTGCAGACCTCCCTGGGGCTTATGCAGAGCATTGCCAGCTGCTTGCAGGAGGAGGACTCAAGCCACAGATCGTGGAGATGAAGTGACCTCCCGAAGGCTCAGCGGGGAGGACAAGGGACAGGAATAGCAACCGGAGAGCCTGACTTTCTGCCTCTTACTCTCAGGCTTAATTAAAGTACAGCCTGTTCACATGGCGCAGTTGGTGACGACAGATGTGGTGGGAGAGCAGTGGGAAGGAAGCTTTGGGCAGGGCTGGACGCAGGAGGGGTGAGACAAGGAGAATGGGATGAGATGGAGGCAGAGGTATGGAGAGGAGGGAACCTTAATGGCAAAAGCAGAGGTAAAAACCCCACGAAAGGGGTCATTACAGAAAATACTCATTTTGCTCAGTTTGGAGAATCCATGAATTATTTTAGCAGACATTCACGGGACAACCCACCCAGTGTTTCTAATCTAAAATCCTGGTGTCCAACACGTTTTTGTCTGGTAACATTACCCAATCTATTGTGTACATAGATCCTATTTTAACATTTTCTCAAGCAGCTTCCTGGGGAAAGCCCGATTCCTCCACCACTCCAGCAGGGGCCCATTGTCCGGGGTCATATTTTTCCTTCCTGTTTCACATGGACGTGTGGAGCTTTGACAATTGCATTTATATTCTTGAAATGTGAATGCCTTCCAAAGCTGGAAAAAGTCTCTCAGTTTTTTGAGATTGACCTTTGCTTTCCAGTGACAGCCAGGATGGATTTCTGCAATTTTTCATGTTGCCCAGGGCCTGACATTGACTAATGGGACTGGATATTTAGCAGGAATGGCAGGAAACCCTCGGTGATGAGATTTATTCTTGCTCTCCATGTGTAGTTTCAAAACTGCAGGGCTAAGTTCCCGTTTAGGGTGAGTGGAGCAGTGTTACAACAGGGCTGAACTTAGACCATTGCTCCTGAAGGCACAGAGCAGCTCTTTCATTCGACCTTCTCCCAGATCTGTCCGATCAACAGCAGGCAATCTGTGCTGCTTCAAGTATTGCAATAATGGCATGTAAAATCACATGGTTTTCTGTTGAAAACCAGCAGCAATCCAATTGCTTTTTGCCTTTTGTTTATCTTTCTTAAGAAAACACCAGATTCTGCCCAGGTATACTGGAATAGTCCCTTTCTGGCTGGAAATTATTAGCTATAGAAAAAAAAACACAAACCCCAAACTCATGTAGCAGGACATATCTCACTGTGTTTGAGGAAGTTTTTCTTCAGAGCTCCTACACTGCCTGAATTGGGGTGGGGTGGGGGGACACATGCTGGGGAGACAACTCACCAGGGAAAGCAGGGGGCATCTGGAGAAGGTATTTTGCATTCTGGTTATGTTTTTATGGCCAACTGGGGTTGCTACCAGCATCTTGGTGACCTGCTCCCTTTCTGCCCTGGATGCTTGGGAAGACATCAGAGACCATCAGGCAGAGACAGTTTCTCCAGGGCACCCAGGGAGGTTGGCTGTGCCACCACAAAGGAAGGGTGCTAAGCACCCATTCCATGCACAGTGGGGGGGACTCTGCAGGGAAGGGGGAGTTTTTGGTGTGGCTTCTTCTTTCCCAGCAGAGCAGATGAGGGCTGCAGGAAGAGGAGAGAGAGCTTTTTTTGCTCTGCAATTAGTCAGAGATCTCTGAAGCTGTTTCCAATTGTAGATGAACCTTCCCACGGAGGCTGTCTGCAGAGCACTGGTGATATAGTGGGACATTTGGGCTCCTATTTTAAACTTCTTCATTCAGATCTCTGGTTGTCCATTAATAACTCACACGATGAAAACAAATCTGATTTTAAGAATTGCTTCATTCCTCCCTGTCTTGGGCAGGGAGAGTGGGTGAAACATTTTTTTTCCCTCCTGTTTTCTAGTTAACCTTTTCTTTTAATCAACGCTGGTTGAAGTTAGAGGGAGGTTTGGTTTTTATTTTTATATAAATGAAGCAGTACGTGAAAACAGACCTCATTTACCTTAGGTTCTGTAAAATGTTATTTCTGTTTTTTACAAAACACAAATTTTGGACCAAGTTTGATCTAATGATCACAGAATCCCAGAGTTGGAAGGGGTTGGAAGGGTCCTCTGGAGATCATCTAGTCCAACCCACTGCCAAAGCAGGGCCACCCAGAGCAGGTCCCACAGGAACGTGTCCAGGTGGGGTTTGAATGTCTCCAGAGACGGAGACTCCACCACCTCTCTGGGCAGCCTCTGCCAGGGCTCTGCTCTCCTGTCACAGGAAAGAAGTTCCTCCTCATATTTAGATGGAACTTAGGTTGGCAGAAAACAGCTGGGCTGTGGATGCTGAGCTGGGAGGGAGGATGTCCTGACTGTCCCTCTGCAGTAAAACCTAGGGGGCAGCGCTAGAACAGCACGGCCATTTGAACCTCTTCTTTCTTGACCTTCTCTTTTCTCCATGGGCTCTGGCATTGGATATCCTCCTGGCCTGGAGAGCATCTCCACCCTGGGAGCCCAGCCTGGATGCTCAGCAGTCCCTCCCAGGAAGGTCCCCACTATAGGATCATCAGGCATTCACTTGGATTTTTTAAGTGCCCCTTTCTGCCCCTTAGATCAGAATTTGACCCCAGTTCAGGAAAAAAAAGAACCAAGCAGGCACTTCTCCAGCATTCAGAGCGATGTGAGAATTTTAAACTGATTTAAAATAAAGACTTTCAGCTGGCAATTCATTTGGGCATAAACATACACTCACCAAAGATCCTCAGAGAATTTCAGCCGCTGAATCCTTGACCTCCAAAGGACCCCTAAATATAGTATTGTATGCAATGTGCCTCTTTTTGTGGGTGAGATATTAAGAGCTTATTTATTTATTAGAAAGCGGCTTACAATGTAAGTAAATTAGTGAGTTCCAAGGCCCTTTCCCAACTGCCAGATGCTGGGAGAATGTTTACGGCCACTGTAAATAATTTCATAGCTTAATACAAATACATTTTTAGAAATCAGGGGCTGATGGCTGCATGTTTATGGCACAGTGGATGATTTAGCAATTCCTCCAGAATACGAGGAAGAAAACAAACAGCATTTCAGATGTTTTAAAAATTCATGGGAAAGAAAAACCCCAAGGTGTTCTTCGTACACAGTGCTGGGGGCTCCAGGTCTGTGGCGCTTCGGCTGAGTGCTCCTGAGTCTCATCGAGTCAGTGAGGTCAGAAAATGCTCAGCATCCTTCAGGACCCAGCCCACGCATTCCGAGGACTGGGAAGGCTGGGACTGTAATGGTACAGGCAGTTTCCCCTGCACTGAATATGCATCTGGAGATCACTTTGCTGCTGCTGAATGACCTTTGCTAAGAACAGCTTTAAATGACAGAAATCAGATGCTTCATGGTCAGCAGGGCTGGGAGGTGGAGCAGCACAAGGGATTTGCTTTGTCTTGTAGCTAAAAGGTGACAGGGACTGAGCAGCACCCGTGGGTACCAGCAGAAGGGTGACTCTGGAGGGAAACCTGCTTCCCAGACAGAAATGGGAGGTAGAGTGAAAACGGGGCTGGAAGGAATTTCCTTTTCAAGGCATGTGCGCAGTGAGGAATTAGAAATCGGCGAAGTGACGTCAGAGTGCAAGTGGGATGCTTGGTATGATTTTTGTGAAAAGTCCCGGTGCCTCGGGGAGGGACAGGCAGAAATGAAGTATTACAGATGCTTCATTTGAGCTTTAGGTCTATTTTCAGCCTCTGTGTGGATGGCTGGCAGCGGAGAGCCTTGCAAATATCAGCAGAAGCTGTGGGCCGCTTCTGCCGCGGTGCGTCGTGGTGGCTGCACGTTCCCGTGCTGTGCTCTCCATAGCAACGTGTTTGTGATGTAAAACCACAGGACCAGCTGAACAGTTCTGAGCACTTTCATTTCTCCACGTGCGTGGGGAAATGCTGACGCTGGTGCTGAGCTGCTGCAAGGCAGAAATGGTCCTCGCTCTGAACTGCAGCCCAAGCTGAGCCCTCGGTCTGGAGCTGACATGCAGTTTGATGGTGGGATGTGCTTAGGTGCAGGTACTCACAGGCACACGGTTCTTTTATGGGGAAAAGTGACCCTTTTTATATTACCCAAGATGTCCACCAAGGAGCACTTCATTTTGGGGGCAGCAGACTCCCCTGGGTCTACAGCAGCCCAGAGCTAGATGGCTTGACACAATACCGTTTGCCCAGGCTAATGGTGCTAGTGCTAATTCCAATTAATTTAGGGCAAAATAGCTTCTTTTGTGGAAGTTTTGAGGTAGCAGTGAATCCGAGTGTGACCCTGCCCCAGATCTGACAGGCTGAGATTTGGGTGCTCTCGTTGCGGTGGTGTCAGTTTTGCAGCGAGTCTTGCCCAGCGCCATCCTGATCCTCTTTCTTCACGGTGCTGGGTTGCTCAGCCTCGAATTTAGCTGCAGGGGCTAAAGCTCCAGCGAAGCGGAGGCGGCTGCGCAGCACGGACAGGCAGGCGACGCACAGCCACGGCACTGAGAGGGCCAGGGATGTAAAAGGAAGGAGCCTGCGGGGCTCAGTGGCTAATTCTGGCTATGCCTGGCTTGCCTGAGCCTGAGTCCCTTGAATCCTTCTCCTCCTGATAGTTTCTGGGACTGGTGATATGTATGTTGGTGGTGGCCTGGAGATGGTTTGGCAGGTACCACGGTGGCAGAGCATCCTCCAAGTGAATGCGTAGCCTCTGTCCGAGGAGGGAAAGGCGGAGGGGCAGCAGCAGCGTTCAACACGTCTGTGCTGCAGGTATATAAATACCTGAAGGGGGTGTAAAGCCTGAAGGGGGTGTAAAGAACACAGAGGATGCCCAGTGGCAGGACCAGAAGCACTGGGCACAAACTGAAACACAGGAGGTTCCCTCTGGACATGAGGAAACCCTTTTTCACTGTGAGGGTGACCAGACACTGGTAGAGGTTGCCCTGGGAGGTGGTGGGACTCTCCCCTCCATAGAGATATTCAAAAGTTGTCTGAACACGGTCCTGGGCCAACTGTCTCTAGGTGGCTCTGCTTGAGCAGGGAGGTTGGGCAAGATGATCTCCAGAGATCCCTTCCAACTTCAACCATTCTATGATTCTAAATGACTGGGAGCACTGGGGAGCGAGACTGCTGACCTGGGAAACACGCTGGGATTAAGAAATGTCAGATTTCTGGGGAGAAGGTTTCCTGGAGGGCTGAGAGGTGGAGGGGGTAGTCTCTGGAGGTTACTTGGGATGGCTGATTTCATACAGACCATAAATTTGTTCCCAGTGGTGCCTCCGGGAAGGGCCACCCTGCCACCCTGTTGCAGCTGTGACTCACTTCCCAAAACTGGGTGCTGGGGCATGGGCAGCATTCAGCATTCAGCAGGAGGACATGGGTGTAGAGGTGACTGTGTCCTGGGGACAGATCTGAAGGATAATGCCTTCTAATCAGCAGCCTTTGGGGAGCTTCTTACAGGGTGAATGTAGGAGTGGGCAGCCCAACGCAGGCTTTCACACTCTCCTTTCTGACTTGCACCCATGGGTGCTGCAGCCTTATCACCGTTCCTGCTGAATCCTGCCACGGCGGCCATCTCTGTTCGTTTCTCTGCAAGCAGGGCAGTTTTTCTGCCCTGGGCAGCTCTCCCAACTGCAAGGCAGCCGAAGGGGCAGAGCCAGCAGCACGGCTGAGGTGAACCTCACCTCTTCCCGGAGGGATGCAGGCACTGGGGATGTGCTGTGCTGGCTGTTGGCAAGATGGCAAATGGAGACAATTTCTATTGTCAGTGCTGTCAATTGGGCCAAATTGGTGTAAAGCTGGTGTAGTGCATTGGGTGTAGAGAGAAGGCTGTAGGAACTTGCACTCTTCAGCCTGGAGAAGAGAAGGCTGAGGGGAGATCTTCTTCATGCTCACAAGGATCTGAAGGGTGGGTTGAAGGAGGATGGAGCTGGACTCTTCTCAGTGGTTCCCAGTGACAGGACAAGGGACAATGGGCACAAGCTGGGACACAGGAAGTTCCATTGAAACAGGAGGAGAAAGTTCTTTGGGGTGAGGGTGTCAGAGCCCTGGCAGAGGCTGCCCAGGGAGGGTGTGGAGTCCCCTTCTCTGGAGACCTTCCAGCCCTGCCTGGATGCCATCCTGAGTGATGTCCTCTGGGCAACTCTGCTTTAGCAGGGGAGTTGGATCAGATGATTTCTAGAGGTCCCTTCCAACTCTGACAATTCCGTGAGTCTACATAACTCTGTTTTTCTCTTCTCTGTAAAGTCCCGTTGCTCTAAGGACAAGTTCCTGCCTACTCCAACAGTCAGTATGAGCCCTGTGATTTCTCCATGCCAATTCAGGGACTAAATTTTGTCCCTACCATCTCCAAAGACGCCAGGCCATTGGAAATATCATCTCTACCACCAGCATCCATCCTCCTTCCCTTGCCAGGCAGGGATGGTGCCTGTGCACCACTGCAACCTAGTGGAGGGAAGGAGGCCTGGCCTGGGGCTGGGGGGGATTTCACGGGGCTGGAGGCACCAACAGCTTCCCAAAAGGACTGTTGAGCTCCAGCACTGAGAGGTCAGCTTTGCATGGAGGGGCTTTGGAGCCCGTCCCAGCCGAGGCTGTGCCATCACCGGGTGGCTGCAGCATGACACACTGGGAGGATGCTTGCAAAAAACGTGCCGGGGATGCAGAGCCCATACAGTGGTTAATAGGAAGAATAAAAAAGCTGACAGGGTGTACATGCAGTGTCTCACCATCTCGCCCTGACCCTCTTTCCCCCGTGTTTATCGTACCCTCTTGCTGTGTTATGTCTAAGTGGGGCCGTAAGCTCCCCTGGGATGGGACTTGCCATTGCTAACTGCCAGGCGCCAGGCACACCTAAGCCACCTTATAAATAACATTTCTGTGCAGAGGGAAACTTGACCCTGGGATGTAAAGGGGGTGGCCATGGCAACAGCTTTCCGGGTGCTGTGTGTCTCCAAGGGACACAGAGCAAAGGGGGCTGGTAACGGCGCTGGAGCAGCGCGTGTACAGCATCGCAGGGCCCTTTCTGCACGTATCCGCTGGCGTCCTCCTGGGCATAAGTCATCTACACTCCTCTTTGGGATTTTTCCCCCCACCCTTCCTCTGCTTACTTTGATATGAAAAAGAGTTACAGCACAGAAATACAGCCAGTAGTAACCCTTTCTTCTCTGTTATAGGCATTGGGATAATATTAGATTTGAGTACATCTTCTGTTTTTTCTTCTCTTCTAGCTGTCAGAAACGCATGGTTTTTAGCTACGTGCCTTCCTAGTGCCATTTGGGGCAGGCAAAAAACTGAATGCAAACATGATTTATCCAGGCTTTTGCTCGGATGGCTGGACTACATTCATGCTTGGAACACAAAGAATATTTTCCCAGTTGTAAATGAAAAAAAAAAAGTCAAAGCTGTTACAGCAGCAGGAACGGTGGGACCGCACTGAGCAGAGTGGAGATGGAGTGTTTTTCTCTGATAACACGGTCCTAGACAGGCCTGGGACGGATCCCAGATTCCTTAGACAGAGTAAGACATCACTGGTGCCGGTGATGATGTTTCAGTTGATGGAAGCCCAGGGGGTTTTATTATCACGTAGCAAGGGTTTGATAGCTCCCTCCAGCAGTTCGGAGTACGTGCAGAAAGATTCACAACATCATTCTCACCGAATAATGCTTTAAACTTTGGCGCTAAAGGAGGCGGGAGCTGATGAGAAATGAGGCTATTAATGGGATGAGAAACCCTTGAGTTTGGGTGAGTCACACCAATATTAGTTACCATCTCTCCAGTTCATATAGATCTCAGCAAGAGACTTATCAACCTATAATGTTGCTGTATGGGCTCTTCTTGTTGCTAATTATTCCCAGTTCAGTTTAAATTGCAAAGCTAAGCTTGTTCATGACATTCTGGAGCAAAACTTTATTGTTTACAAACCATCCGAAAGTAGGGGGTTGATTAGCTGTTTCCCAAACCAGAGAAGTGCAGCATCATGGGCTGAGACAGATGGGGGGTGGGAAAGAAAGGCCAGGCAATCTAACAGATTGAAACTGGACCAGTGGGTGAATGAACAATACTGCCCATTCCTGGCCAAACTGGTGCACAACCAGTATTTTATGAGTGGGTAAGGAAGAGGTCTAGGTCCATCAGAGAGAGTGATCTTTAGCATAAGCCAGTATGTTAAATCCTAGTGAAAATGCATGGATGGTACAAGAGGGAGTCACCTGGGAAAAGGTTTGTGCTATTACTGGTCCCTGAGACCTTTCGAGGAGGGGCTGGGAGGTGGGTAAGACAAAATCACCTAAAAATGCAATGAGTTTTTTGGCTCTCTTTCCTTTCTGTGGGGTGATTTTTCCTCTCATCTGTGGCAGATGTCTGCCATTTCTCAGCACAGGAGCTGGCTCTCAGTTTCAGAATCCAGCCTCCCTGAAAGACCATCCTCCATCGCATCCCCGGTATCCCAGCGGGACTGAGCTTGTTTGTGCTTAGAGTGTCAGGTGGGGCAGGGAGAGAGAGAGAGGAGGAAGGTGGAGAAAAGCCATGCTGTGGGAAGATGGGACGTGGGGAGAGCAGGAATCTCTGGGGAACCAAAGCCTCAGGTCCCCTTCCTTGGGGAGCTGAGGAAGGTTTGACTACTGGGGCTGCAGCTGGACCTTGTTTTCCATGTGGATCCCAGGGCTTCACAAGGTTGCTTTGTCCTGACTGGCAGCCAGACTCTGGCCCTCTGGCTGATTCTTGTTTATACTTTCAATTTGCAGCTTCAGAAAAGCCTCCTGTCTTTCTGTCTAAACCTTTTGAGGCCACATTCTATGATCTGTGCATTTAAATTAGCTTTACTGATAGCCAAGGTGTTGGAGCTTTCCCTTGGGGTAAGCAAGAGTGGGATTTGTCGTTTTGCTTGTTAAGGAGTTAGCTGAAGCTCCAGCAACAAGATTCAGCTCTTTAGTTCAGGGAACCAAAATAATTCATCAAGAAATCACACAAGTATAACAGGCATTTGCCGTGACAGAACGTATGAAGAATTTATTGATTGAAGAGATGAACTTTTCAACTTGGCAGAAATGGGCATTGTCTCTCTCTTTGATTGACCCCCTAATTTTGTCCCACCACAATGGCTAGGGTGACTCATGTAGGGTTTCTGTTCCATGTAATCCCCTTTGCTGGTCGCTCTACTGGCAGGATGCAATGGGACAGCGATGGAGAGGGGACTTTGGCAATAAGAAAGTCTTCTTTTTGGTAATGTGGAATGCAGTTTTTAAACCTTACCCTGTGTCCCGTTGCGTTCCGTGGGATATAAATAGTTGTTTAGATGAAGTGGATGTTTAAGCGCTGTCATGAAATGGAACAGACCTAAACACGGGCTGAACTCTTCTGAATTGGTGCAGACTATACTAATTGTGCAGTTTTAAAACAAGCTCATCAAACAAAGCCTTGATTTACTGTTTCCGTGCGTAACTGGGAGAGTTCATCTTGCAGACCACACCAGCTGGAACAGCAGTGGGGTGGATGGGGTTTAATGGCTGCACTGTCACTTTGTACATGTGGAAAATAGGTCAGAAGAATGTTGATAGCTTCTTCTTGCTGGATTCTTGGGTGTAAATTCTCCCAGAAAGACATATTAGGAATTAAAACAAAGAAAATATTCTGTTTAAGTAGCATTGTGTGCATGCTTTCAGAATCATAGAATGGTTTGGGTTGAAAGGTACCTTACAGATCATCTAGTTCCAACCCCCTGCCCTGGGCAGGGACACCTCCCACCACACCAGGTTGCCCAAAGCCCCATCCAGCCTGGCCTTGAACCCCTCCAGGGATGGGACAGCCACAGCTTCTCTGGGCAACCTGGGCCAGGCTCTCACCACCCTCACAGTGAAGACTTTCCTTCTAGTATCTAATCTAAATCTCCCCTCTTTCAGTTTAAAACCAGTACACCTCATCCTGTCACTACACTCCCTGACCAAGAGTCCCTCCCCATCTCTCCTGTAGCCCCTTCAGATACTGGAAGGCTGGTCTAAGGTCTCCCTGGAGCCTTCTCTTCTCCAGGCTGAACACTCAGCCTGTCTTCATAGCAGAGGTGCTCCAGCCCTCTGCTGGCCCTTTTCCAACAGGTCCATGTCCTTCTTATGTTTGGGAAATCTGGTAGTTGGATCTTTAGGTGAGGAACCAGCTTGTAGGAGGAAATGTGATCTGTAAACTTAAGTAGTTACAGTTCAAAAATTGAAACATTTTTGGCAAGCTCTAGCTGTTTTCTTTCATGATTTTCAAATCATATATTTCAATTTGGGGTTTTGAAATACCATTTCAATCTTGAAAATGGCAACAGTGATTTCCAAACAAGCCCCAGAAATCAGCTGGAGAAGTTCTTGGTTTATGAAAGGAAATGAGATAAACTGTGCACATTGTTTCAGGTTAGCCCAAAATACTGTATCTTTCTATTTATTTATTTTTTTCCCCTTCGGGCAGTTGACTGAAATATTAGGTATTATCACTGCCCTTCGTGGGTTGCATCTTCATTAGAAAATGTTGTGCTCTTAGCTGGGTTTAGTGAGGTAGCTGTGGGGCAGCAAAATCCTTGTGGTGTCCAGGTGATTTATCATTTAGCAGTGCCTTTGGGCAGCTCTGCCAACCCAAACAGGACTGCAGTGAGCCCGGGATGGTGACTGCCAGCAGCGTTCCTGGGTTTCCTAAAGGAAAAGTGGGAAGATCCAATGACATTATTTCACGTCAATAAGCAACAGTGCTGGGTAAGATGCTGGAGCTTGAGGAGACCCTGGCAGGGATGAGGTGGTTGTTGTTTGTGTTGAGTTGTCTTTGGCTGTAAAACTGTCAGTGAAGGCAGGAGCCTTTCACTGGGAAATGTGGGGAGAAGCTGGAGAAGGAGTCACCAGCTCCATGCCTGCATGAAGACACAGGGATAAATGAAAGTAACTGAACAAGAATAAATGTAGGATCCATAAATACCATGAGAACGGGGGATGATGGATGGGAAGGAGGAAGAAAGCACTTGTTTTGAAGAAAATTGCTGTCAGATGATTCAGGGAATGAAGGGATGTGTCTGATGTGGCTTGGGAATTGGTCATGATGCTGAGATGCTATGGAAACATTTGCACAGTAATGTAAGGGGGATTGGACAGAGAGTTGTTGGGAGCCCATGGCAATCTACAACATGGTACATGAAGGGAAAATCGTGGGGTTAGCACTGCATGCAATGGTGAACTACTGCCGTACCAGAATAGGCGGGGTAAGAGGGGTGAAATTTCTAGGAGGGAAGGCAGATAAAAGTGATGATGTGCCAGTGGAGTCACTGGGTGTGAGAAGAGGGCTCTATAAAGTTATCAGACAACCAGGAATTGCAATTATTGCTTTAATTTCCCATGAAGAAATAAAAATTAAAAAAACCTCACAAACCTAACCGAAAACTTTTCTACAGAGGAATTTACAACTTAAAGATTAGGAAGCACCAGTTATAGTGACAATGGACAGTCTCCAGGAAGAATTAGGTCTTGCACAGTTAATTAAAACAAGTAATGAAAGACTTTTCAGCTGTAGGAAGACTAAGAGGAAATGGAAAGAAAAGACAGGGCACTCCACAGAGAGAGGCAGGGCTGAGATTAAAATAATGTAGACGTGGTCCTAAAAGTAATGATCATTTTGCTGTGGTTTTCCTGTGGGATAAAAATAGCTAATCATGGAGTTTAACAGGCTTTGGGCATCGGAGGTGGAAATCATTGCATTGAGAGGGGAGTAAAATTCAGAGACTTCATGTGCGTGAAGTAGGAGATAGATAAAGGAGCAAATAACAGGGATTAGGTGGTCTCCAAAAAACCCAGAGTACCAGATTTTTGCTCAAACCATTTTTCTGTGAGTTTGCAGGGAATTAGGAAACATCATATGGAAAGCCTGTGGACACAAAAAAGGGAATCAGACACGGAGATGCCACCATCCAAAGCAGTGGCAATTGTTAAGCTCATCTTCAACCTGAAGGACATTTGTCAGTCTTCAGGACTGCTGGCTGGGGAAGATGAGTTTAGCCCAAAAGGAAAGCCTGCCTGAACCAAAACCGAAGCGTTGGTGTTTGTAACACAGATGTTGCCTGCACCCTGCAGGCTCGCTCGCAGCTTCAGCTTTTGTGGAAAAGAAAACAAATCCACAACTGTAACACACATATGGAAGTTTGTTCTCCATAATCTACTGTCAGGCTCTTTCAAAACATTCATGTTTGCTAAGGAAAACAGTAATTTATTTTAATTTTATGAGGCTAGTTATGTGCTTTGTGCCATTTCATATGTTGAAATCCATTTCACATGCTTACAGATGTTACTCAGAATGGAATGAATGTTTGTTATGAACCAGAGTAGTTTGGAGCATAACTTTATTATACAGCACATGTCCCAGAACTACAATTCATCAGGCAGTACTCAACCTTTGTACCTTCAACTACTCATGTATGAAATTGTATGCTTTTAGGTTTTATTGAAGAATATGCAGACGATCAATTCAGTTACTAAGCTAGCCTGGAAACCACAATTGTTCACTCTGTCTGAAAAACAGCTGCAATTCCATAAAGCTCAGGGGGTTGTATTTTTTCTTTCTGAATAGTTCAGCTTGGAGACTGACAGTACATGAGCTGACATTCCTTTAGAATCTGGAGGTTTTTGTCTGTTTCTGATTTGTTTTGCTGTGATATTTTGTCTGTACTATTGGTACAGGATTGCCAATCCCTGACAAGAAATCTATAGCAATCCCAGTAAACCAAGGGAGGATGTTTATATCCTTAGTTAAGTATTCTGAGCAGATCCCAAGGTTTTCCTGAGATTCACCAGGCAGGACAGCAGCTGCTCTGTGCCTAATGGCACAAAGGCACCGTTTCCTCAGAGCAGGACTCGGTGCTAAAGGGTCACGTGAAGCCAGCAGATTTGTACAATAACTTTATCAAACACCTAGCAGCTGGTAACAACTAAAAGGTTAAGTTTGTCTCTTCATCCCATTTTTTTTATCATCTCGCCAAAACTACATCATGCAAAACCAAATAGCTTTAGTGCTCACTCTCTCCCAAAATGCCTGGAAAGAAATACTGATTTTTATCCAAGGAGATGCAAACACAAAGCAAAGACAAATCCAGTGAGACGCTCGTTAGGCACTGTTGGTTCCCACTCATCTCGGTTAAAGTGGCAAATGTTTGTAGCCTTGCAGTTGGTTCCACAGAGCCAAAGATTCCTTTGTAACCCAGCTTTTAAATCTGGTGACAGTTTTTAGTGTAAACATGAGCAATTTCTCCCACAGACGAACTCCAGCTTTGGGCTCTTTGTAACCTTTGGATTGGACTTTGACTTTCATCCTTTGGATATAGCAGAAATTGTCCCCAATGCTTTCAGCGGTGTTGGAAACACACCTGAGTATCTTGTGTTGGTCACAGGCAAAGAAATGCACTCAGACAATTTAAGTACCTCCTATTCTTGCAATGGAAGTGGCTGTTGGGAATTGTCAGTTAGCTTGCCTTCCAGATTGGAAGCCAAAATTTGCATGTACCTGCTCGCTCCCACATTATCCATGGCAACACACACAAAACACGTGTTTGCCTTCCATTGATGACATGGTGACACCCAGCCAGTGGTGTCGGTGCTCGCCGGGGGGATCCCATAACAGATGAGGAGTCCCAAGTAGGCCGAGCTTTGAAGTGAGAGGAGCAATCTGCACGTGGAAGCAGAGGAGCAGCAGGTAGAGGAGGCGGCACTGAATGCCGAGCCAGGAAATGAGGGGCTGCACTGTGGAAAGTGGGGTGGTTTTGTTGTGCACTGAGCTAAACCCCAAGAGGTTTCATGTCAGAGGAGGAGTCACCTATCCCCTTGGACAGCTTACTCCATCCCACAGTTTCCAGTCTATAAACTAAGAACATTAATCCTTCCTGCCTCCCACTCACCACTTATATACCCATTCTGTTTTACCTGGTGAGGACTGTCTTCTGCTGCAGAGCCAGCAGCTGAGTCCTGATGCTGTTTTGCCCCGGAGCAGATTGTACTGTCTCTTAAAGAGCAGCCTGGGCATCTTACACAGATAGCAAGTCCACGTGAAATTGTCTGTAGGCTGTAGTTTTGGCTATATTCTTGTAAGCATGTGCAAGAAGAGAGGAGCCAGAGCAGTGAGAGCAGAAGGAAGCTGAAATGGGATATTTATACAGTCAATGAAATAGAGACATGCACATATATAGGTATTGTATAAGGAGGTATTTACTTAACTGATGTCCTTGATTTGATGTGGGTGTTTCCAAGGAGAGGGGATGGTTGATCCCAGGCAGTAACTCAGCCAGTTTGATTTCTTGGTTGTTCATAAAGGGGAATGTACTCTGTAGAAGTGAATTCTTAAGTCTATGGCAAATGAGGTTTTTAGTCTGAATCATTCCTTTGAGGGATTTCAAACATTTGCCTCCCACATGCTACAATAATGCTCTGAAAGTGGCTTCGTTATATCATCTGAGAAGCTGCATTCTGGTGCCTGATGGTTTATGAGAAATCAACACAATGGATTGTGTCAACGAGTGGTCTCAGCTGATACAAATTCAGGATTTAAGAGTAACAAGCAGGGAGGGGAGGGGGAAACCTGTGTGTAGCTTCTGAGTAGAAGCATCCACCCAGGAGCGAGGGTCTCTGCCGCGTTACGCTGAGCACGGTAGAGCCCAGCCTCCTCTCCAGACCCCACATGGAGAGTACAAGTTTGCAGAAAAACAAATAGTTTTACGAGTGTCTGCTCAGACACATCACCAAGCAGGCAAGAGCATTTTGGACATCCTCGGTGAGTGGAGCTTTGCTTCTTAATGGCTGTGAGCCTCAGCTTTCTTCACTTCTCAGTTTTTCTCCTGTGTTTATTCTCAGTAAGGGCAGTTTTCACTCTCCAGTTTGCTTAGCTCCTCCTGGTACAATAGAACAGGTAAGATGCACATGGCAGAGACTGAGAGAGCTTAGAGCAGAGCATCCCCCGGTGGGGAGTGCATCTTTCCTTACCATGAGTACAGCAGAGGGCATGAAGAGCTGCTTCCAGTCAGCCATTGACTGGGGTGGGTTTTGAACCCAGGGCCACACAGACGTCCTTCTCTTCCCAGACCCAGTCACAACTATTCTTCTTCTTTCCAGTGGAGGTGGTGCTGTGAACTGGGTGCCCCACAGACATCGGGCAAGCTGGTAACCAAAGGGCTTTGAGAAGAGGAATTGCTCCTTGCCACCAGTCACCGCGATCTTCATCATAATTTTAGGAGGGATAAACGGAATGGAAGTGTTTCCATTTTACCAAATTTTCACTGCTCTGTCACCTTAAAGTGCACAGTAAACTGAGCTGGAAAGAACATACAGAAATCGTCGTGGCTACCTCTGTGCTGAAGTGTGGCAGTCCCCCGGCAGCACACGTCAGCTCACGCGGGCTGAGTCAGGGAGGGAGCAGCGATTGCCACAGCACGGGTAGGCAGCTGAGCTGGGATTGATACCTGCACGCCTGCTGTGGGGAGCACAAGGCTCCCCTTGTGACAGAAGGTTTCCAGAAGCATGGGTTTATTCCTTGTCTTATGACTGGTTGCTTTTCCCAGTTGCCTTGGAGTGCGATGTTATTAGACGGCGTGGTACATCTGCCTCGTATTTCAAACACGTCTCCCTGCAATGTCAAAGTTGTGCCAAAGCAGCTGTTAGCTGCCTAAGTCTGCTGTCAACCATGCAAGATTCCAGGTGTTGGGAGGCCAGCTGTCCTCCCTGCATAGCCCCTCGTGACAGGTACCATCATGACAGGTTCCCACCCTGACATGGTGATGGTGGGAAAAGGAGCCTTCATGTGCGTTCCTGAATAGGAATGGAGCCCACCTCCAGCCTGGTGGGAATAATACAGTATATATCCCTTTGCAGTCGTACATTTCCATAGAACATTCTTGTGGGCGTCACTGACTTCAAGATGGTTTTGGTGGCTTAGCAGTTCTGAGGTTCCCTGATCATGGAAATTGTACAATGAGCACCAGCACTCATTAAAAATACCATTACCCCGTGAAATAAGGGATTAAGAGAAGAAATTTGCACTTGTGAAGTAAAGCAAAGAATAGAAAGGAAGGAAGGAAAGAACATGGGGCTGTGTATGGGAAGGGAAAGAGTGCACCAGCAAGGTTCTGACCTTGCTTATTTTTTACTCTTTGCCTAGTAGCTGAGGACCAAAATGTTCTCCAGATACAAGGAATCACTAGGTTGTTCCTTGTTTTCTCAGTATGTCTCGCTCCTGGGAGGGAAGAGCATTGGAAGTGGGATAGGTTCTTAGTTTATCAGTCTGAGTCCCAAAATTGTAAGTTATTTTTTGTAGTAATAGATCTCAAGCTTGGTTTATTTATACTAGGTCATCCGTTCCTCCATGACTCATTCTGGAGAGAGGTCGCAGCCCTCGTACTCTGAAGAAATACAATTCATGTGAGGCCACAGGACTGCACCAATCTCAGAAAATTCATCAAGAGAAAGAGCAATGTGTCCCTAGAGCTTGCAGTTAAATACTGGACTCTGCAAGCTTCCAGCATGGGTGTGCATGTGTGCTTGGTTTGCACTGAGCTTGCTCTGCTTTCTCAGATCCCATATAGGTGTGTGAATACTGAGCTGCTCGTGACCTTGGAAAGTCAAGCCTTCAGGCAGTAACAGACAGTAGAACCAAAGAAGAAAAAGAGGAAGGGAATAATGATTTGACAGTCTGACAGCAACACGTCCCCTTCGGGTTTGCGCTGGGGCTCAGACGATTTGTGCGTGCTGGTGGTTAGAAATGGGCTTGCGTTCGGATGTGCATGTGGCTATATTAAAAGTGCATGTATGTGGTATCTATAATAAGCAAGTATTACAGATATTATGCGTGCTTAAGGAAAGAGGTGATTTTAAGAAGACTACATTTGGCAGCGGTTCAAAAAAAACAAAAGGCAGTAGTGAAATACTTCTGATTTGGATGCCGCTATTCCAGCTGCATGTGGCTGCTCACCAGCTCCTTGAAAGTGCTACTGTGAAATGTTCCTGCAGCTTCATTGAGCCTGCATGGACTGGGATGCTCTTCCGCGCCCTCCAAGCAAGAAAAAAAAAGAGATCTTTGAAGCCTCTGGTGAGAACCTAAATTTTGCAGATAAACCTCACTAAAGAGAAGAGGGCTGAACTGCTCAACTACTCCTCAGTTCTGCTTTGCTATTCCTGCTTGCTTTTTTCCTTAAAGCCAGAAAAAGCCTCAAAGGGATTTGTGAAGTTAGGCATCCTGTAGAAAAATTCAGTGTCTCCAATTCTCCAAGTGAGGAGCAGAAACTTTGTATTAGAAATCCTTTCCACTTTGGCTACGTCTATACTGCTACCAGAAACTTTAAGTCTCTAAATCCAGCATTGGCACCATAACTGCACTGATGCAGAGCTCAGAAAAACCTCTCTGGAAATCTACCTGGGCAGCCAGCTGGCATCGACCTGCAGCTCTACCTCAGCCAGCTTGCTGGTGGTTCCCCACCCAGCTTGGTCAAAGTGTGCTCTGGTGACTCTGTGAGAACTGTAACCCTCACTCACAAGTTTATCTGTTCTCAACCAAGGAGGTCTCTCACCAGTTGACTTTTCCCAAAGAAACACTGCCAACTGCCTTATTATACAGGAATCTCATAGAATGGTTAGAGTTGGAAGGGACCTTAAAGATCATTGGGTTCCAACCCCCCTGCCCTGGGCAGGGACACCTCCCACCAGACTAGGTTGCCCAAAGCCCCATCCAGCCTGGCCTTGAACCCCTCCTTGGGGCAGCCACAGCTTCTCTGGGCAACCTGGGCCAGTGTCTCACCACCCTCACAGGGAATAATTTTTTCTGGTATCTAATCTAAATCTCCCCTCTTCCAATTTAAAGCTGTTGCCCCTTGTCCTGTCACTGCACTTCCTGACAGAGTCCCTCTCCAGCTCTCCTGTAGGCTCCCTTCAGATATTGGAAGGAAAAATTCTAACTAAGAATACTATGAATATTGAACTATGAACTATGAATATTTAATAAGAAGGGATGGTTTCTAAATTCTTCATCCTGGAGCTGGGTGATCTCCTTGGTAATGGACCATTGGACCCATTTTGTATTTTACAGTCTTGTGACATAAAGTCGTTCCATCTTTTTGGTGTGTGCTCCAGATTTTAATCTGTAAATATAAATGTGCCTGGACACTCCTACACGGATAGTCTCTCCTTTGTAGGCTTTGAAGCTCAGTTGCAAATGTTTTGCAGGAGCATGGCTGCATTAAGGGCCACTCCAGCATCTTGGGCTGTGTTTAAAAAGTGACAACGGGAGCTTTAGGAGAAGAAAATAACTCATTCCTGGGTGTCCTCTGGTGAAGAAACTGTTCAAAGTCACTTCATTGGTTCCACATTTCACTAGATTTGTTCTCTCATAGTTCTTGGCCATCATCAGTTATTCTGGACATCCCACATCTCTCTTCCAACTTATCTACCACCCCAAAAGATGAATCTCATTTTTGTTTTACTTTATATTCAATGGGATTTTTTTTATATCTTCTTCTTCTTTGGCTGGGTACGTTGTGATTAACAAAAAAAATAGAGCCCTGGAGCAGGCCAGCATCTCCCAGAGACTTGTCTCTGAATTATTGCAAACCCACTGCAGATACCAGATACCAGTAAACTGCAATCCTTTTTTCCATGGGTATTTGCAAACATTAATGAACGAAGTCTCACAGTCAATCCCATATGCTTGAGCTACTGATGGATTCAAGTAAAACAGTTGGATGTGTAACCCTGGTTTGCTATCACTGCCATGTGTCTCGTCTGCAGAAGAACTCCATCTCTCTTAACCTCTTTTCAGATGGAAAAAAGATATTTTGTCCAGCAGCCAAAGGGAAATGCAAGCATCCTGGTGGAAAACAAGCTGTTTCAAAACCCTGGCTGCAAGCTACCCACACGTCACAGTTGTCAGCCAGGCTGCACATGCATAGTTACAGGGAATAAAATAGAGAGGACCTTCTGTTCCTGTTCAGAAAGGTCTCTAACCATTCACCTACACCAAAGGATCATCATCAGCTGCCAGTATTAATTTGTTCTCCTCTGTGGGTTTCCAGCCAAAAGAGGGTAAAATAAGTCTAATTCTATCCAGCAGGAGCACTTGCAATGCAAATGCTAGCCCATATATTACAAAGCATTAACGCGACCCACTTCTAAATTACTTGGGGTGATTTCCAGTTTTATTTATTCCTCCTTTTCTTTAATTAACTGCTGGGAAGAGAAGCTAAAATATAAGTATGGGGAACATCAAATATGAGAAACAAAACCCGTTTTTATTTTGAGACTCTGCTTCCCTTGTAATAGCAGTTTATTTAAAGAGGAGCCTGGAATAATCCAGTTTAAGCAAAGCAAAGAGCTCCACTGAAGCCAAACTGTGTGTGGGTGTGCTCTTGTCAGGGCTCCCAGAAGAGGAGGGCAGGAAAGGCTGTTAGTCAGACCTCAGATATTGCAGGAGATGCGGGTTATTCAGTAGCTGGCATTTTTCCTTGGTGTACCAGTACAGAGCCACTACTCCAGTATGCTGGGCCAGGGGGCATCCCATTGGGAAAATCCTCAGATAACCTGAGGTCCTGGTCTTTTGTTGTCATAAGAGGAAGTCCCAAGGACGAGGTGGCACACTGCAAGGGTCTGGTAGGTGGGTCAGGCTCCTCTGCCTCATCTTAGAATCATAGAATCACAGCATTATTGCAGAATCACAGAATCATCATGGTTGGAAAGGACCTCTGTCTGGGTTGGAAGGGTCCTTTCAGATCATCTAGTCCAACCATCAACACAACTCCGATAAAAACCATCACTAACTCATGTCTCTAAGCACTCAACCTAGCTTTGAAATACCTCCAGGGATGGTGCCTCAACCACTGCCCTGGGCAGCCCAGTCCAAGGCTTCATAACCCTTTCCCAGTCAAAATTGTTCCTGATCTCCAACCTGAACCTCCCCTGGTGCAACTTGAGGCCGTTTCCTCTTGTCCCATGGCCTGTGACTTGGGAGAAGAGACTGACCTCCCGCTAGCTACACCCTCCTTTCAGGTTTCGCCTCAGCCTCCTTTTCTCCAAGCTGAACACCCTCAAGCTCCCTCACCACTTCTTCTCCAGACCCCTTACCAGCTCCATTGCTCTTCTCTGGACCCGCTCCAGCCCCTCAATGTCTTTTTTTGTGGTGAGGGACCCAAAACTGGCCACAGCCTTCAAGGTGGGGCCTCACCAGTGCCCAGTCCAGGGGCATCTTGTCACTTCACCTTGTTCTGTTGTTTGTGGCAGGTCCCAGGCTGGGGTCTGGTGGCCTTGCTTTGTGCCACCTGCAGAGGACTGTGTTGTATGGGGTGGTCCCACCTCCCACCATTTGGACCCAGGTTGGAAGCCACGATAGTCTTCAGGCAGAACTGCAGCAGAAGAACAGTCAGCAGGGGTCATAGCTTATTACAGCGTTTGCAGAGACTTACCCACACGCTCGATTGTCTCTTGATGCTGTGGGCTTCTCAGAGTTCAGAAAGTCAGGCATAGGTACAAATTGTTGCTCCTCAGCTTACTTTTACAATCTGTTTAAATAATGGGGCTTTTCTTCTTAGTATGTTGCTCTTTAAAATTTCTATGGCAACAGCATAGCTAAGGCTATGTTAAATAAAAGTAGTTTAGGTATTAAAGGCAGGTGATTATGTTCCTTAGAAAAAGAATCAAATAAATTGAAGATTAGCTCTTGAAACAGCAGGTGAGACTAACAGAGAGGATAAGGTGCCATTCTGTTTCCACTGGTGGATTTGAATGTCTAAGCACCATCTTTCTTTGTTATATATCTGTGGGTTAGATTTTTAATTATTTGGCTTGGAGATAATAAATGGTTGCATGTTATTTATAGAAAACTGCATATTCCCAGGTTCTGCACTGTGAAATCCGTGTTTGTACTGGTTTGCAGGAAGTGCCAGAACACTAATGATTAATTATAGACAGGAAATTTAATTAAATTCCATATGATGATAAACAAATTAGAGCTGAATAAATAATAATAATAATTTTTAAAAAGGTGTAGTTAGATATTTATTTCCTAGATCTATGAGAATTACTGTAGATGATAAAGAGGGCATGAAAACTTGGAGCCTGTGTAGGTATTGATTGAACACGTCCAGGGTGCATTTCAGATATTCACCCTCTGCTTCCCCTCTCCAAGGAGAGCTCTCCCTGGTCAAGTCTTTCCATCGATTTCGAGTCTCCCTGCTCAGAAGCTGAAAGTGTTGATGCTGGTGGGGAGAGTAGAAGAACAGCAATCGATTGCAAATACGTTTTATGATACTCTGCTTCCATATTTTAAAGGGGGAAATTTATTAACGGCAGCAGGTCTGCGATTTTGCCTTTTAAACCTCTCAGTCAAACCGGGAGCCATTTACAAACTGCCGGACACTTTCATTTTCGCTGAAGTGACCCCTCCTTTGTTTTCTCTCTCCCCACAGACAGTGAAATCATTCCTCCCGACTGCCTGCGGCCCCGCTCCTTCACTGCCATCCGCCGGCCCTCCCTGCGGCGGGAGACGGAGGACACGCGCCTCTCGGTCAGCCTGTGCGACCTCAACCTGCAGGAGGAGACCTTCCATGTGACGGCCACCACATGCCCCATCCCGCAGAACTCCCTCAACTCTCAGCACTCCCACCTCCTCCCCTCCCAACTGGAGAGTGACCTCCGTTTCCACCACCTCCGGGGACCCCACGTCAAAATCCTCGATGACCAAACCGTGGCCCGTCTGGAGCACGCCCGGGAGGAGAGGACTTTGGTTTTCACCAGCAGACCCCTTCGAATCAACGAAACCATTTTCGTCAAAATCAACAAGTCCAATGCGGTGCGCACGGGGACGTTGTCCTACGGGGTGACATCCTGTGACCCCAGCACCTTGCGCCCCAGCGACCTCCCCTATAACCCCGAGTCCTTGGTTGACCGAAAGGAGTTCTGGGCCATCTGCCGAGTCGTGGTGCCCCTCCAGAGCGGTGACATCCTGGGATTTATGGTGAATTCGGATGGTGAGCTGCACTTGAGTCACAACGGTGCCGGCACTGGCATGCAGGTCTGCGTGGACTGTTCCCAGCCCCTCTGGATGTTCTTCGTCTTACACGGCGCGGTCACGCAAATTCGATTGTTGGGTATGTCAGACCCCCCTTTTTCCAACCCTCATGCACCACACAGCAAGTGGGGGGCAGTGGGAGGAGTACATCGCAGGGGAGGGGTGGAGGGAATGATTGACTCCCTCCTTGCTCTAGGATCAGCTGCAAATTTTGGTTTTATAAGGGGAAAAAAGATAACCCTAACAGGCACATACATAGCACATGGATGTGAGGTACAAGACTTGCCTCTTTGCACTTCTCTAGCATCCTTCATGGTCTCAGAGTTCTTTGCAGATACTGAATTTGCAGATGACACCAAGTTAAGCAGGAGTGTTGATCTGCATGAGGGCAGGGAAGCTCTTCAGAGGGACTTGGATAGACTGGATCAATGGGCCAATGTTAATGGCATGGGCTTCAATGAGGCCAAGTGCCAGGTCCTGCACTGGGGCCACAACAACCCCATGGATGGCTACAGGCTTGGGGAAGTGTGGCTGGAGCTGCCTGGCAGAAAAGGACCTGGGGGTTCTACTTGACAAGCAGCTGAACACGAGCCAGCAGAGTGCCCAGGTGGCCAAGAAGGCCAATGGCATCCTGGCTTGTATTAGAAATAGTGTGAGCAGCAGAAGCAGGGAGGTGATTGTCCCCCTGTGAGGGGGACACACTGGTGAGGCCACACCTTGAGTCTTGTGTCCAGTTCTGGGCACCTCAACACGAGAGATCTGGAGGGGCTGGAGTGAGTGTAGAGGAGGGACACGGAGCTGGGGAAGGGCCTGGGACGGAAATCTTATGAAGAGTGATGGAAAGAGCTGGGACTGTTCAGTTTGAAGGAGGCTGAGGGGAGACCTCATCTCTCTCTACAACTACTTGAAAGGACATTGTAGAGCGGTTGGTGCTGGTCTTTTCTCACAGGGAATTGGCGATAGAAGGAGAGGGAATGGCTGCAAGCTGCAGCAGGATAGGTTTAGGCTGGACATTAGGAAAAAGTTCTTTCCAGAAAGAGTGGTCAGACCCTGGAATGGGCTGCCCAGGGAGGGGGTGGAGTCACCATCCCTGACTGTGTTTCAGAGTTGATTAGATGTGGTTTTGGGGGATATGGTGTAGGGGAGAACTTCATAGAGTAGGGCTGATGCTTGGAATGGATGATCCCCAGGGCCTCTTCCACCCTGAATGATTCTGTGATTCTATGATTAAAGTACAGATGAGTCACCACTGATGTAGGACAAGCAAGGAAGAGGGAGGAGAGGTGCTTTGGGCTGAGCTAATGTAGGGCATGGCCAGCAGGAAAAAAGAGACCTGATTCCCTTTTCTGTGTGTTAGCTATCATCTGGCATGGCGGCTTGCCAAAAAAGAGTGGTCCCCTTGCTTTCCCCAGGCTAGCAAGCAGAGAGGAAGCCCTGGGCCTCATGAGCCCAATGGTGCACAGTGGAGTGTGGCACTGAGCAGCTCAACAGGAGAGGGGCTTCCTTGTCTTCCAGCCCTGTTTAAGGCTCAAGCGTAGCTCATACAGCTTGATGGACCTCTGAAAAGCTGGCTTCTTTCCCTTGGTATTTTCTTAATGGAAGCACTTCATTTAAGTGCTGAAAGTCATATTTTGAAGCTGCGGAGGGAAAAGCCTTGAAATAGCACTTGCTCAGGATCAAATTTACTTTTTTTGTGTATGTGTATGTTGGACACAAGCGTAGGTTGTGTTTGGCCATGAATTTGGACCATATCGTGGCTCTGCAGGCGTCAGTGTCAGGAAGTAAATTATGGATTCTGAGAAAATGATGTAGTTGCTGGTCCTCCTCTACCTGGAGATGATTTAAAAATGCTCCTTTCTTGTTTATACTATTGTATTCATATGACTTCAAATACACTTGCATTCATTTTTGCTTCAAATCCTCACTATTCAAATGCCCCTCTTACCCAACAGGAAAAAAAAACCCACCCTAAACCTAACACCTTCTGTTTTATGATTCATAGTCAGTCTTTGAAGATAAATTGTGATGAACATACAGATCTGTCTGCAGGGTCCAGTCCACCTTAACCACAGTATGAAGTGCCCTATATGATTGCCTTAAAGTTGACCACAGGCTTGTGCTGTGAGTGTTTTTTGGCTGTTAAAGGCTCACAGATGACAAATGTAACACTGCAGTTTATTTCCTGGAGCCCCAGACTCAGACCCTGATAATTCAGCCTGATTACATTTGTTGTGGGTACTGTACATAATCCATGGCTAGCTCTGCTCTCCACCAACATGTCACTGTGCTAATGGTAGGTGAAGTCAAACAGACCCCAGTAAAGTAGGAGATTAAGTGCCCCTGTATACGTTAGAAGGAAAACATTCTCAGGTCACTGAGCTGCTGGTAAAACTAAGTCATCGACCAACGCTTCTTTTCACATGAGATCAACAATTCTGGCAGTTTTGCCCAGGGCAAATACCCAACTTGAGATATGTCCTGAAACAGGGCAGTGAGGATGTGTCCTCAGAGAGACTTGAGCAGAGCATGGACTTGAACAGAAGCCTCCTGCATCCTGGGCAAACCTCCTGCTGCGCGTACCGGGTGCGTGTCCTCCCTGCCTGCTCGCGAGTTCAGACCAAACCAGTACACTCCCAGTCCCTCTTTTAGATAAATCTGTGTTGAGATCTAGGAAATTAAATCTGCTGAGCTGGAAAACTTCTCACTACCTAGGTCTTTGACCACATCACAGACTTTTCCAGCCTCAGTCACTGGAGGGAAAGCTGAAAATGGGCTATTATTCTTAAGTGAGTAGAAAGAACCCGCAGAGCGTACAGCTTTATCCATACAGCTTTATCCACCTCGGTTTGGGCAGCAAGCAGCTATCTCCCAGTTAAAAGCTATGAAATTTGAGCTTGCCTAGAGTCTTTAACAGGTATTAAAATACAAATAGAACTTTTCAGAGCTGTGTTTCCAGTACAGCAATGCTGGGAGCAGGGCAATCCCAGTACCAGTACAGTGCAGCTGCCCGGAGAAGAGCACTGATGGTGCCTCAACTGCAGCAATATCCCAACAGAAGGCAAAGGAAATAATGAATCTCTAGCTTTTGCAGCGTTCTTAGGGAGGTGATGTGCACTGTTGACACTGCAGTGGAGCAGATTATGGTGCTTGCCATAATATCTGTCATTATAATATTAGAAAAGGTAAGAAGAATATAAAGCGTTCGTCTTTCTAATGACAAGCTCTGTCTTCAGAATGCAAACAGGAGTAATTTTGTGTGATCTATCCTTTGTAGTTTGAGTTTTACATCGCAGAAGAATACATGTTTATAGTCATCTTTTTCTACTTTTGATGGAAATAGTGAAGTTCCATATCCTTGACAGAAATGAGGCACAAATACTGCAAGAGGCATAATTATACCAAACCTACCTTAAATAGCAGGTCATTCTATTTCGGGGGGCATACCATTATTAGATTAATCAAAGCAATGTTACACAACATTAAAAGAACATCAGCACTACAGACAACTATAAAATGAAATTAAAGTTTGCTGGGTTTGTTTCTTCTCCAGCTTTTCTGTTTCATTTGGAGGATGGAGAAGGTGGAGAGCAGCAGTGCCACTCCTGCACCTGAAAGCTTATTTTTGACCAAGATAACAAGATGGCTCAGGGTACTGAACACTGGATACTGCATTTCATGCCTTGAGATTAGTTAGTTGGTCCTGATCCAGAGCAGAACCAAGCTGAGGTCTTCCCTGGCTTGTGGCTTTACCACAGAAGCCAACCTTTGCTGACCGCAGTCATTCCACAGTGTTGGAGACACAAGTATTGATATTTAAAATATACAAGTATTCATATTTAAAATATACAAGTATTTCTTTTCTAATCTAAATACCAGGGGAGACCATGTTTACCCAGGCAGATTGTGGTCTAACTAGGAGTTCTAGAGAACTCTCTAAGAGAGGAGGGGAGTGTGGAGTTGGTTTGATAGTAAAGAATCCTGACTTCTCTTCCCAGCTTGTCAGTCTGGCATCACATACTGGCAATATATTTGCTGTAGCAGAAATAAAATAGCAGAAAATAAAGACAAGGCTGGAAACGTTATTTGTCTTTATGTCACCCCAGCAAAAGAAAAATAAATGAAACTCAAGCACCTCCATAGCCTAGAGAGGCCACAGTCATCTGGAGTGGGAGGTGGAAGGATGTCAGTTAGTTGCAAAGAAAAGGTTAAAAGGCAGCTTGAGCACGTGAAGGGAAGACAAATGAAAGAGGAGGGCACGTTAATATAGCAGATAATAGCATAAAAAAAAGCTGCTGGAAAATGAAGGGACACAAATTTAAATTAAACGTAAGTGAGGGTGATTAGCTACAGGAACCAGCTATTGAGGGAGGCAATAGATCTTTTTGTCAGGATTGGAAGCCTTTATAAATATTTTATATGTAAAGTGCTGGTCTTAATTCAGAAATTCTGTAGGTTATGCACATAGGACACCCAAACAGAAACCCAGATCATTAGGCATGTAGAAATGAAACAGTCTTTGCATATCCTTTAGGGATTCCATTAGTTCAGGCTTGGGTTGGTTTTTTTCAGGCATCATTCCTGTACAGTCAACGAAGCCAGCCTATTAAATTTGATTTACTGCTTTCAGCTTTTGCTGGTAAGCATTTCAGCTCACACACAGTTTTATTGACAGCTCTGAAAGGCTGAAATGAGCCAGTCTGGGTACATTGGTCTGGTTTTGGTCTGGTTTTGGTGGTGTAATTCATTTGTGAAGTTAAACTGATCGACCCCATAAGGCTTTAAAATGTATGACTCATGTCTGGAGGAGCTATCGCAGCAATAAGTTTATATATTTAGTATTTGAGGATCCAAATGGTTGGGGATATTCTTTCATTTTCTTTTGTCTCACAGTGAATCACCACATGTAAAAGATCTTCCTTCATCTCCTTTATTTTGTTTTTTTGGTGTGGTTTCCCTTGTGATTTTCATCCTTTCCAGTAATAGTGATATTTTCTTTTGAGCAATGAAGTAACACGTTCCATCAACAGTCACAGTAATGAAGCCAAGTTGCCAACATTTCAGTGTCTGTTCTATCTGTGCACTTGAATTACTCCAGCCCCACCAGACTATCTGTACAATGCTGCAGCTCTCTGGATGTCTCCTCGTGCTGGCCAAGAGCCAGTATCAGGCCTGAAAAAAACAACAACCCAGGAGCCAGCATTTGGTGTGGGCAAGTCTGTACTCACATCCATGCTGCATAAATGCAGAGTGTGTGTGGGCTAAGGTCTCCTTACCTGCCCATTGCAAGGTATTCACAGAATCACAGAATTGTCATGGTTGGAAGGGACCTTTGAGATCACCCAGTCCAACCATAAACAAAAAAAACCCAAAACATCCCACACCCAAAAAAAACCCCACCACAACAGCAACCACCACACCCAGCAATCTCGGGCACTAGAGCATGCCCTGAAGTGCCACATCTACATGTTTCTTAAATACCTCCAGGGATGGTAATTTAGAAATCACTTGCTGCTGAGGTTTCCATCCCTCTTTCAGAAGGGCAGAATTTGGTCAATAGGCTCAAAACTGTGCAGGTGAGGAAGGAAGGGGTGGCCAGTTGCTTCTGGAGTGTCCCAGGTCTCCAGCATCCCTGTCAGGAGCAGCATTCCTCCAGGAGCACCTGTCTCTTCCGAAAAAAATTCTCCACTCTAGGTGGAGTTAAATATTTACTTTGCTCATGCCATTAACCACAGTGAGCATGCAGATTATTAAATGGCCTGTGGTGCAGACAGCAGGTACAGTTTATAGCAAAGTCTCGCACAGAGGCAGGGAGAATACAGGATTTTGGTTCTCCAGCTCTAAATTTCTAAGCTTCTCCTGTTTGAGAGAAACTGGTTAGTTCACTGCAGCACACCCCTGTCTCTGATTCTAGCACTGCACAGGGCTCTTCATTCATGCTGTCTCCTATAAGGACAGGGTGAGAGAGCTGGGAGTGTTCAGCCTGGAGAAGAGAAGGCTCCAGGGAGACTTTAGAGCAGCCTTCCAGTACCTAAAGGGGCTACAGGAGAGACGGGGAGGGACTCTTGGTCAGGAAGCATAGCAATAGTATGAGGGGTAATGGTTTTAAACAGAAAGAGGGGAGATTTAGATTTTCTGTTATTTAATATAGCAGAAAGAAATTCTTTCCCACGAGGGTGATGAGACACTGGCCCAGGTTGCCCAGAGAAGCTGTGGCTGCCCCATCCCTGGAGAGGTTCAAGGCCAGGCTGGATGGGGCTTGGAGCAACGTGGTCTGGTGGGAGGTGTCCCTGCCCAGGGCAGGGGCTTGGAACTGGATGATGTTTAAGGTCCCTTCCAAAACTAACCATGCTATGATTATATGATTCTATGTTTTATATTCATGGTTTTAAAGGAGAATTGGCACAAAGGGAAGCTGTTAAGTTAGAGAGGACAGGTTGCTGAACAACTTGTGCCTTGGAAAACTGCACAGCCATGGAGAATTAGATGCAGTCGAATGCTTGTCCCTTGTGGTCAGGGTCAGCAATGACAGAATTAATACCTGCTTGTGGCACCTTGGTACCATCCTGCTAAACTTCTAATCACAGGTGACACAGAATTAACCCACACTTGCCACGGGCAAGTCAGTACACAATAGCCCGTGTACTGAGGTCTCAGCCCGCACCCGGGTAACGGCTGGGTAAAGCAGAAGGAGTCCCTCCATGTGAAAGCCACAGGGCTTGCAAATATCTTGTCCTCTGCACACTCTCCTCCACAAGAGCAGAACTTGTTATCATCACTAGGATGATAAACCATCTCTGGCTGCAGTGAGATGTTCATAGCAAGTGATGATTAGATCTCCCTTATCTCCTAACGCCTTTGCCTGCCTACAGTGAATATACAGGATATGGGACCATATACCAGCCTCCTTGAAACCCAACTTGTCTGTCAGGACAGATAAAATCTGCCTGTTCTTTGACCTAGCACTGACCTGAGTTAGTTATTCTGGCTACTCTGAGAGTGACACAGCAGACTAAACTCTTTCTTTTCCTTCTCCGTCAGATGCCTTTTCATCCCACAGAAACTCCAAGCAGGGCTGGCCAAGGAAAGCGAGAGTGTTTGGTTCCTGTATGTGTCTGCCACCCTACTCCTACGTGTCCCTCCTGGAGAAGCATGGAGCCTGGAGGTGCTGGGTTAGGCAGCAGAATGCTTTTGCTCACAGAACCACTTCTGCCGTGGTCTCCTAGATACTTTGAGCCAAAGGGCCTTTTTGAGATGGAGTGCTGTTGTGAACAGAAGCATTTTTCGTCAGGGTAATTAATACCTGTGATCTTTTAGAGGGCTCTGTGGATTGTTTTTCTTAAACAAGACTCTTTCTCATGCAGTTCAGCTACTCAATCCAGGCTTCTTGTTTTCTACCTCTTACTGATCTAAGCATCTATCTGGGTGCTTTGTTGCTCTGGTATTTGTGAGGTTGAGAGATGGAGCCTAATTAGAGGCTCTAACTTCATTTCAGCTAGATGTTCATTGCAGGGTGTCCATGCCCTCAGGATTTTGCAGGGTGTCCATGCTCTCAGGATTTTGCAGGGTGTCCATGCCCTCAGGATTTTGCAGGGTGTCCATGCTCTCAGGATTTTGCAGGCTGAGGTGCTGAGTAGCCACTGAACTTCACTTTTCAGGTCAGGTAAGACGCCTTCTAAGTCTGCTGTGTGCTCTTCACTTGGGCTGTGAGAGTTGCTGGATCAAAAACTTCTGTGGTGTCTGGAGCATTCATATTTCTCCTGCTTAATTGGAGTGTGCATACGACGGCAGGCTGGTTAATAGATGTGCTGCCCTTCTGGGACACAGCACATAGCAATGCTCCAGTGAAGCCATAAAGCACCCTCCTGTTCTGATCCACATGAAAGCCTGAACTGTTGTTCTCCATGTAGTTTGGATCTAACTTTTACTTCCCTGAACAGCGGTTGTCTGACACCCATCTGTAAACACAGACTTTATAGTTTTGCCTGCACAATCTGCCAGGCTGATTTTTGACCTATTTCTGGACATTTCTGTAGCGTAATGCAAAATCCCTTATGTTTCCATGGGTTTGTAAAGAACAAAATACAGTATTGTTCTGTTCGGAGCCATTCTAAAATCCCCCAGGAAGTACTTGAATGCAAAAAAAACCCATGGATCATCAACTGATGTCGGTCACCTGAGAGGCAGAGATGAGTTGCAACACAGTGGCTGGGCTCTTGTTGGCCAAAACCCATCGAGCCCAAGGGGAAGGAAGCACTGGTTTCTGGTCAATGCAGTATTGTTCCCATCACCGTGGGAACATAACAAATGGCTGTGTAAATACATGTGTTTTATAGCGTTTAGAAATGATGGATATGCTTACATCCTTCCCTACCATTATTGTTGATCTCTAACTACCATGTGCCCAGGCAGCAGCAGGTGCTTTGTTCCTTTGTTTTAGCAGGACAGAGTCAAAAGACCCTGTTGGGCAAGAGCTGAGTGGCCCCAGGGGACCAAATAGCTCTCTTGCAGACTTGGCTGGAGGCAAGAAAATCAATCTGATTGTGTGCCCAGAAGTATAGGGCTGCTCTTTGGAGCAGAGAATGTGCTGTGGGTAGGGCTGCCGTTGAGGCTGTCTTGTGGAAACTGTTTGATATTTCAGGGAATCAGAGAATCAGGGAGTTGTCAGAGTTGGAAGGGACCTCTAGAGATCCCCCAGTCCAACTCCCCTGCTAAAGCAGGGTTGCCCAGAGCACATCACTCAGGGCTGCATCCAGGCGAGGCTGGAAGGTCTCCAGAGAAGGGGACTCCACATCCTCCCTGGGCAGCCTCTGCCAGGGCTCTGACACCCTCACCCCAAAGAAGCTTTTCCTTATATTTGAATGAAACTTTCTATGTTCCAGCTTGTTCCTGTCACTGGGAACCACTAGACAGAGTCTGGCTCCGTCCTCCTTCAACCCACCCTTTAGATACTTGTAAACATTAATAATGTCTAGGGATTCCCTAGGAATCCTGGTTGCTTTAGTGCTTCACTATCTACATGATGTCTAACCTGAATGCCATAGGAGTCACCCATGGTTTCTTGTCTTATCCAGAACTTTCATGAAGAAGGGATTGTTTGTCCTTGCCCTTTTAGCAGCCTGTGAAAAAAATGTTGCCATCTTAAAATCATAGAACCATACAGCGTTTTAGGTCTGAAGGGACCCCCCTGGGAATGAGCTAATCCAAACTCCCGCTCACAGCATGGCTAACTTCCAGGGTAGCACAAGACCACGTCCAGTGGAGTTTTGAGTCTTTCCAGGGACAGAGCTACCATGGTGCTGCCAGGCTCCTGCTCCAGTCCTTAACCAGCCTTGTATGACCCTGGATTGGGATGACCTTTTCATAACAGGGTGGCATTGTTGATTTATGATCATCTTGTGACCACCAGCAATCCCCAGGCCATTTTTTTTTATTTCTGTAGGACAGCTGTGTTTCTAATTGAATGGACTAATTCCCTGTACTGTGGGTGGGTAGCCCATCATCTCTGCTTGGTAGCCCATCATCTCTGCGTAAGCGCTGCGTTTTGTATTGAATACCACCCCAGTTGTTCCTGATCCTATTTCCAGTTTGGCAAGACCATTATGAATTACAAACCTTCAGTGTACTAGCAGCCTTTCCTGGCATGATATGGACTGTACATTCCATGCTAATGCTCTTGTCTACTGAAAATATAATACTCTCTTTCCATTTGTGGGTGGACATATAGATTCATTTGCTTTGCACCTCTCCCAGGGTGATGACAGAAGTGCAGAGAAAGAGTCAATCCGCATTGGATTTTTTTTTTTTTGCTAAGAATTGGACTTTGCAAAGATAAGCCTGCAAATGGAATTGATTCAAAACCCATTTAAAGGTGTTTCCAGTGTGTTCAGCATGCTTGAGATCAAGTGTGAGACACATTAGCAGAGGAGATCATTTACCTGGGAGCTTTAGAGAGGAAGAAGGTTTCTAAATCGATATTTAAATGAATTTATTTAGCATTATTTAATTGTTAAAAATCACGGTTTGAGAGCTAGCACTCGGTGGGAGCTTCTCCGTGTACAACGAGCATGTTTGGCCTTGAGTGCATGTATCTGGTTTGAGTTAAGCCAAGCTGGCCACACTCATTCCGCCCTGCACATGATCTCATTCCATGCTCCTTGTCATGGTATCTGCACACCATCCAGCAATACATTAACAGCATGAGTAACGTGTCTTATGTTGATTATTCTGTCACCAAGGGAGAAGTGTGTCTTCTTGTCTGGTAGGGAACTCAGATTGTTTTAGACAATGCTCTCTGCTTAACGCTGGAGAGAAGTCAAGAGCTGCGCCTTGTGCTTGGGAGGAAGAGCTGGGAAGGTGTGAGCTGGCCCCTGGATCTTGGGTAAGGCCATTTTGGGACTCAAGACCAGCCACAACCAGAAAAGATCCTGCACTGACGAGCTCTCCTTGTGCTGTGGAGAGGCCGTTTGCGCTGCTGCCAGCAGGCTTCATCAGCTCGTACTCACACAGTTCACACACACGGGGCATCTCCAAATTCTCCTATTAGTCCAGGAAGGAAAACGCTCCTCAGTAGTCTTCATTTTGCATTTAATGAAATGACTGGGTTGGTGTTAGCAACGCAACGCGCTGCGTGTCAGCCGAGCGGAAGAAGTGTCTCCGGGCTGCGGGGAGGAGAGGGAAAGGCTTGAAAAACTCGTTCAGCTGCTCAGTGCTCAGATCTGTTCTGTGTGCAGTGAAGGAGCTGAAATCTCTGCCCCTGCTGGGCCTGTTTACAGTGTGTGCTACCCACAGGGCAAGTTTTGTGCTGCGGTCATCTGTCAGATGGGAGGGGAAAGGCCATTGCTAGTGGCTGTCATTAGAGGCATTCCCTTTGCATATTCCCTGAGCTCAACTCCAGCCTCAGCTCCCGTCTGTGTGATGAAGGAGGTGCCTTTCTACAGCATCTCAAGCATGAGAGCCCCAAAGACCTTTACAGAGGCTAATTCAACTTCAGATTGTGCCTGGGAGCAAAGCGCTCCTCATTTGAAGAGGAGTAAAAGTGAGGGACTAAAGGTTGAAGCTAATTGCTGTTTCTCTCATATGCAGTCCTCAGAACAGATTTTTGACCCAAACACGGCCTCCCCATCCCCCCCACCTCAGTCCCTGTGCTACACTTCAACTGCTCTGTCTTTTTCTACAAAAGGCAGGCGAAGCTGGCACTGGCGGCTGCTGTGCTCTTGCAATTTTTGCATGCACAGCCCACAGTTGGCTCTCGGAGTCCCTGCTTCCCAGGTTTGGTCCTTCTTGGCTTGGTAGCCTCCCTGCAAATAGGGAGTGAAGAACCTTTCTGGCGCATGGGGTTTCCCCAGCCTCCTGCTGCGGCTTTTTCTCTGGAGAGCAGCCTCCGACTCATCAAGGACACTGCGGATCCAAACCCTCTGTGTCTCTTGGCTCCTTATATGGTAACACGAAGAAGCCTTAGCAGTTCTGATTTGGAGTTACCCTGGTTGTCCTCTCAGCTGGGGAACCAGAAACTTTAAAACCATAGGCAAACTAGTTTTTACCACCAAGACACCATACATTGGGTCATGCATATGTATGCTGCTGTCTCACCACTGTCTTACTGAAGACCAGATTGCATCGTTAACAAATTCCCCTACTAAAGCTTTGCAGCGGTTAGTTTTAAGCATTGCCATTTTTTCCCCCTTTATGGAAGGGGTTTTAATCTTAACTTGTTGTTATAACAGCAGAAGAAAGAGGCTGAGTCGGAGGGAGGGTGCCAAGGAGGCTGTGGGGCAGAGCTGGCTTTTCTGACTGACCAGGCTAACACAGGGGTGATGGTGGACAGTGAGAGCAAGGGGCAGGTGGACCTGAGGACACCTGAAGGGGGTTCTGCACTCTTGAGCCATCACGTTCAGACGTGCAGGGAGTGGAGAAAACATTCCTGAATGGTGGGAGAAATCAAATGCATCTTGGTGACTTACATCTGGCAGAGGCCACCCTACAGAAGAGGCAGAGCAGCGAACAGAGCTAAGTTTTCCTGATAGCCAAACCCTCATACTTGTCTCTAGAAGTCCTTGAGTGACTTTGCATGACTTTGTCCGAGCCTGGAATGGTGCAGTTTTGTGCTGGGTTAGCGTAGAGTGCTTTGACAAGGTGATCCGTTCTCGTGCTGGAGTCCAGCCCACCCTCCTGCAGCCTGTCTCCTCTACTGGCAACAAGCCCATCACTGGATATAGTGCTGAGGGTGCACGTGCACATGAAACCATAAGGAAAGTAACTGCACTTAATGACCTGAGACACATTTAAGGGCAGAAAGGAAGGGTTATGATGACTAAAGGAGCTCCAGCAAAGTTCAGGGGCTGTGGGAGCTCAATGTCTCTTCAGGGCCAGCTGCTAGCATTTAAAAAGATGTATGAGGGTTTCTTTTCCTTTACGTCTTCCCTAGATTTCATGCTGATGAGCCACAAATCCTGATGAGTGCTGGGAGCTGCACTCCCTGCCACGTATCCCCAGTGCCTTGTCAGCCCCAGTTTTCAAAAAGTAACTGTGGGTTTCTTTCCCTGTGGTGCAGGTTCCACCATACTAGCCGAGCGGCTGGGGCTGTCCACACCAAGCTCGCCCACCTCCACACCCAATTCCCCCACCGTCCTCTGCAGTGGCGTCTCTGACCCCATATTGTCTACGTGTGGCTCTGGCCCCCTCTGCAGCTCTATCAGTGGTAAGTGTGGTGGGATCCCCCTTCTGCCTTGCCTTTGCTCCCTCCTGCGCTGCCTCCCTTCACCGTCTCAGGCTGGTCTCCCAGAAGGACTCTAAAACCACAATGATCAACAGAGCCTCCTGCCAGCTCCCTTGGGGAGGAAGGGAGAGCCTCTGCAAAGGCTATTTTCAGTCTGTCTTATGTGGAAGCTGCTTAGATGCCTAGACAGCAATATTTCTCCAACCCTTTTCATCATGAAAGGTCCCGAGGGACGCGGCAGAGTTTCTGTTATGTGCGTGGCCCTGTGACGCACAGCTCCTTCTGGAGAGCTGGGTGGCAGTGACAAGTTGCACACTAGCTGAGACTGGACCTATGGGCACGCCGTCAGGCTCCCCTTCACCCCTTTCCCTCCCCACACATCTTCAGTATTGATATTCCCAATATGCCAATGGATTCCACTGAGATGTAGATAGATGCAGTAGAAAATGATAGGCTGTTCTACAGCATTTTTAAACCCCCCCAGGCACCTGCATGATCCTAAAGCACTGATGGTGCTTTATATATGTGTATATATGTGTGTATGATAGATATATACACTATATGCACATTGATTGAGCTAGAACTTAACAAATCCTTGTCCTTGTTGGCCAAACCAAGTGTGCTTTTCGCTGAAGGTACCCATCAGTCTCGAATCTAATAACTGGTGACAGCAAATATTCAGTTTTGATGGGTTTGGGGATAAAGAAATAGAAGTGTTCTCATTATCTTGCTACCTCACCTGGCTTCACTGGTGAGGCCTCATTGTAAGCGGGCCATGAGCATAATTACTGCAGCCCCACCCCCCCGCCCCT
>VZTM01005260.1:179594-193383 GCA_013400555.1 Jacana jacana | reverse complement strand
TTTTTTTTTTTTTTTTTTTTTCTTTTTTTTTTTTTTTTTTTTTTTTTTTATTTTAAATATATTCCTCTCTGTGTGGGGGAATGAGTATAAATCCATTGTCTCTCATCACCTTGTTATGATCGAATAGGAGGAGAGAGACAGTGGCGTTCCCCTTTGCTGAGCACTTTAATTCATAATGATTTCTTCGACTTGATCTCCTCCGATACGTCACCAGTGTTTGTGGTCCACTGTTTTGGCCGTGTATAGTTTGGGAAACAAAGAATGAGCCGTATGAGTGCTGGCTCAGATCCACACAAGGTTGGCATTAGGAGCAAGAATGTGATTTCCCATCCCAAAGTGATGAGCCTGAGCCATGGCCCACGCTGTAAATACCCCCTGAATGTGGCTGAACAAAGGAGAGGAGGACATGGCAAAACCTGCCAGGTCTCCAGTGGCACTGGGAGCTTGGGACTCAGCCTGGAGGATGCACGTTCCCTTTCCCTCCTGCTGCAGGGCTCCTTTGCACCCCAGTTTTCTCCTGGGTATGTCTGGGGGTCAAGGGGGGAGAAAGTGTTGCCACAGGGGTGATTTCCATTAGGTGTGGATCCCAGGGCTTACCATCATGCATTCATTTTCCTGGACTCCAATCTTTCATCTCTGACATGCCAGGGATGGAGCCAGCACAAAGGCTGGGGCTGTATCTGCACTCCCAGCCCTTTCATCCCGGAGATCCCAACAGCCTTTAACATCAGTTCTTGCCAAAGAAACTTTAGCCTTGCTCTGACGCTGGTGTAATCAAAGCGACGGGCTGTGCGCTCTCTGCAGAGCCCGTGGTGAGCGTGGGACAAGGTGAAACCCCAATGCTGCTGGCTCGCTCCCGCTGACACTGCTCTGTAACAGAGGCTGAACCTCTTGGTGGCTGGGGAGTTGTGATGCACCACATGGAGGAAGCAGGGAGGGAAAGAAAAGCTTCCTTTCAGGGCGGAGATATGTCCTGTGTTGTTAGGAGTGCTGGGGTGCAGCAGCTTGGCTCCCTCCTGGTTATTTAGTGGCCATCACCACTTACTGGAGCATGGGAAGCAACCCTGCCCTCAGCTTCAACTAAAACCATGGATGCTTCACCCTTTTTGGTTGCAAACACAACAGTGCCCTCCAGACCTGCTGCTCCTCCCTGCCCTGTCTGGAAGTTTTTCTCTCCATTCCCACAAATTTCTGCTTCTTCCCTTTCCCCCTCTCCCCAGCCATGCCAGGGCATCTGCCGTGCTGGTGATGAATGTGGTTTCCGAGCCAGTGGGGACAGCAAAGCCCTTCACGGCTCCCTGTGGGACTAGTTCCCTCCTGAGCATCCCTCATCAGAGAAGGGGGAGAGTGAGCACCCACCTCCCATGCAGGGCACCAGCATCCCACCCTGGATGCTCCAAGAGGGGGATGTGGCCCCAGTGAGCAGGGTGCTGCACATGGACCATCGTGATGCCATGGCACACTGACAGCCCAAGGCAACAACCAAGCTGGCCATGACAGTGCCAGGCGCAACCTTCATCCACAGCTTTATCATCATCACCCTTGGCTCTTGCCTTTCTAAAAACATGCCTTTTATTTTTTATTTATTATTTGATTTTATTTTTTTTTTCTTAAGAAAGTGGGACAGCCGACGCGTCTGCAATCTGGGGGTATTTTCCATAACATAAACATAGTAAAAAGGAAAAGAAAAGGGAAAATAAAAAGAAGCAATGATTTTCCATTCCCACTGGAAGCAGCGAGTGCATTTGGAACATGAGGAACGTATTAGTCAAGCTATTGTAATATAAAATATAAAACCAACCAAAATAGGAGGGGAAGGAAGAGATTTAAAAAAAAAAAAAAAGCCTCAGTTGTGAAGGCAGACAGAAAAATGAGCTTTTTTTCAACAATCTCTGTTGTGTAGGAAGGTTCTTTGGAGACCTGAGCTTTGCCTCTGGGATGCCCAGATCCTAGATGGAGGGTTGAGAGGTCCTGGGTTTGTATTTCCCCTTGTGGAAATTTAGCTCTCCCTGTGACAGCTGGGAAGGGACTTCCTGCCACCCTGGATGGACCCATCACCCTGGCAAGGAGCATCCCACCTGGGATTTGTGTCTCTCAGGTGCCACCAGCTTTGGGACCATGTAGCAGGGCAGTATTTGGCAAGAAATATGCCCCAAATCTCCGCCAGTACTGGCCACACATCCCCCACTCCAGCTCACCCCAACAGGGTCTGGGGCACCCACCATCCTTGCTGAGGTTTCACTGGTGCTTTTGGCTTAGTGGTGGGGTTTGACCTCGTAATTTGTTGGCACAGGAAAGCCACAGGGAGCCCAGCCAGGAGGAGGCACCTTCCAAGGATCTTTTCTCCCAGTACTCTTTAAGATCCCTTCAAACTCTAACCATTCTACGATTCCATAATGATGGGATTTAGAGCGCCGGGACTGCTTTGGGTTTTTCGTTTTTTTTTTAGTTGCTCTGATGCGTGTATGAGTGTTTATGGCAGCTATATTGGGATGTGATTTCACAAGGCTGCATGGTCTTTGTTAAAATAGCTTCTAAAAAAAAATCAAAACAAAATGGTAGGAATTATGTTAGCAGCACAACCCTGGACCAAAGTCTGCCCTGGCTTCTCACATCCTCTGCGCCTCCTGGGCCTTGGCCAGGACTCAGCCTGGCATGGGGACAGACAGACAAACAGACAAAGAGTGTCACAAACTCTCAGCATGCCAATGGAGAGCTTGCCCATGCCCAAGATGGTAGGTCTAGGTGAGCTGGTTGTTAAAAGATGCTCGTGATGTTAATGAACCTCAGCTGGGGGCTTTGCTAGAGGATTTCTGCCTCTCTCTGGATGCAGCACCAGCAGCCCAGGATGAAGCTGAGAGCATGGAGCATGTGTGCCCATTAGGTGGGTGCTAGTTATCTCTTGCAGATGGAGATTCATGCTTTATTGACTACAACGAAGGGGAGGGTTTCAGGGTTTTTTTGGAGGAAAACCTCAGCAAGCGACTGGAGTGGTTGCTTTCTGATCTCAGGAGTGAGCATGTGGGTTATTCCCAGGAGCAGCACATTCCCTAACCCGCAGCACAGCCTGCAGATACCTCCTGGCCAGCTGCTGGTGGGGCTGTTACAGGAATATCCCCAGCTGTAGTTTGATTTCTCTCCCAATGAGAAGCCAAAATGCTGGGGAGGCAGCTACACTCAATTACAAATACCAAAAACTGCTGCTAAAAATGCTTGCTTCCATTCCTCTTCAAATTGCTGACAAAATTTTCAAAGGAATATTGCTCCTTGCATCCTGTGCTTGGCTGGGGGGGGAGCAGGGGGCAAGCAAGTGGCTAGAAGATGCTAGAGCTGGGAGTGGGGCCATGCATCCATGGGGTGCACAGAAAAGTCGGGGAGGCTGTTTCTTCACAGCCTGGCAGATATAAAATGCCAGACAAGGGCTGTGCCATTTCCCTTTAAACTGGAAGCATATGCATGGAGATAATTTAAGGACAGAGCATGGTGCTGTGATTTCAGTGACTTGAAGTCAGGAATAAACTACTTAGCAGGGATTTGCGAAGGGCTGTGCCATTTTTCCCTCATTCAGGGAGAGAAAGTAAAGAATAAATCAGATGCTATGTTCCAAAATTAAGCCCTTATTCTATGGTTCCTTAGCACCATGCTGCATTTTCTGGCTGCTTTTGTGCCCAATTATCTTGAACCCTGTAATTAAACACCCTTTTTTATTAGTCCGAGTCAGTTTGGAAAATCTCAGTGAATGAGCAAGCCCACTAGCTTTCTATTGTATTTTTTATTATAATTTATTTTTTGAAGAAAACTCTTCACAAAAGTGTCAGGCGGGGAGGAGCAGTCCCAGCTCTGAGTCCTTGTCCCTGAACCAGGTGGTGGGACACCCACTGGTGTCTTCTCCTCATCTTCTTGGAGGCTGGCTCTGGTGCACATACTTTAAACCTTCCCTACCACTGTCCGTAATTGGCATCTCTAAGCAGCAAAGCCTTTCAGGCCTGAATTTATTCCATTTTAGTGCCAGGCGCTTGTTTTCATGCTTTGAGCTGAGCCCAAAGCTTCCCTCCGCTTGTTTGGGGTTTTTTTATCCAAAATATCATGTTTCTGCTCCCCGTTAGCTCTGCTTTCCCACCAAGCATGGCAGTACCCTCAGTTCCTCGGTGCTGGAGGTGGGATGTGCTGAGACCAAAGGTCTGGGGAGGGGAGGGGTTTGCTGTGGCCGAGGGGTGTGAAATGGGGGAACCTTCCCAGAGAGCAGGGGGGGAGGCTGCAGTGGAGCTGTGACTTGAACCCAGACATCTCTCTTCCCTCTCCAATGCCTTCCCCTGGAGCCCACGGTTCCTGCCAGCGCAAACACCATGTGCTCAGTTGGAGGAGAAAGCACCAAAACATTCTCCAAACCCATCCGTTTCACAGGGTCAGTCAGGTACAGAGGCAGCTCAGACCCCAGGACAGGACTTTTTTCACAGATAAGATCCCTTCTCTCCCCACCCCCGCAAGCCCGGAACCGGCTACTCATGTGAGACCAAAAGCCGCTACTGTTTTGTCTGGGTAAGTTCTCCATTTCTCTCGTCTCCAGCCCCAACCTGCTGCTGAACCGCTCCAACTTCCCGGGGGGCTGTCTGGGCTGGGGCGAGGAGCCTGCTCATGATGTCAGCCAGCTGACCCAAGCAGACAAGCTCCCCCTGCTTCTGCACAAGCTTTTAGGAGAAACTTCTGCAAAACCATCAGATGAGCTCATGCTGATGAGAACAGAGCCAGGGAGTTGGAAGGAGGTGAGCAGGCACAGTTTCCTTTCCAAGCTGCTGGAAATAGATGAGGAGCAAACAGTGCCTTACCAGCAGTTAGAATCATAGAATCATAGAATGGTTAGAGTTGGAAGGGACCTTAAAGATCATAGAGTTCCAAACCCCCTGCCGTGGGCAGGGACATCTCCCACCAGACCAGGTTGCTTAAAGCCCCATCCAGCTTGGCCTTAAATGCTTCCAGGGATGGGGCAGCCACAACTTCCCTGAGCAACCTGTTCAAGTGCCTCACCACCCTCACAGGAAAGAACTTCTTTCTAGTGTCTAATCTAAATCTCTCCTCTTCCAATTTAAAGCTGTTATCCCTTGTCCTATCACTACACTTCCTGACAAAGAGCCCCTCCCCATCTCTCCTGTAGCCCCTTCAGATACTGGAAGGCTGCTACAAGGTCTCCCCAGAGCCTTCGCTTCTGCAGGCTGAACAAGCCCAGCTCTCTCAGCTGGTCTTCATAGGAGAGGTGCTCCATCCCTCTGATCATCTTCATGGCCCTTGGTTCCTAAATAGCATCACATTTGATTTGTCTGAGGTCATAACCAGAGACCAGAAAAGTACCTTCTGCATTGTTTTTAGCCTGGGACTAATTCCTCCAAGTCAGTGGTTTGTTCTGTGCCTGATGGGATGCTGGGTGAATTAGCTGGCTGAACCCCTGTGGGGGCGGGGGCTTGTTTTCTGGAGCTATTCTTGAACCGCCAGACTTATCGGTTGGTGATGTTGACCAAACTCATGTTGATGAGGGTCTTCAGGGAATGGCAAATGAGAAAGTAAACATTTACCCCAGAGAAAAAAAATCCGGGGAAGGAGCAGAAGAAATGCAACCTGGAACCCACCTAGTCACAGCAGCCCAACCGCAGCCCTGCCACAAAATAGCATCCCCGGGAGTTATTCAGAGAAGTGAAAGTAGTGAATAGTTGCAAAAAGCAAATGAACCTGGAAAAAACATGGCGCAGGCCTGCAGGAAAATTTGCAACAGGAACCAGAGGCCAGTTTTCTCAAAACTGCTTTGCCGTAGGCAAGTCGTTGATGGCAGAGTTTGAGGTTGCTCCCCATCTCCAGTGGAGGATCTTCACTGTTTCTCTTGTGGATTGCCACAAAGTCTGGCAGAGATGACAGAAATCAGATAGATCACATCGGGATGAGAGAGAACTCCCACAGGAAAAGTTGATCCTTGCCCAGGACCTCATTTTTTGTGGAAAAGGGCTGATGTGTTGCATTGACAGAAACATTGGGGTGCAGTCCTGGCACCGTCATTGCAAAAGGGCTGCCAGCCAGCCTGAACCTCATCTGTACCTTCTGCCTTGAGCTATAAGGCAGGGTTAGAGCTGTGTGTGCTGGTTACTTCATGGCCAAGCTGCCTGAGGAACAGCCCGAGTGTCATGGTCCTGGGATGATGACTGCATATGGAGAAGCTGGATGAGAATAAATCTTATGAAGAACAACGGAAGGAGCTGGGACTGTTTAGTTTGCGGAATAGGAGGCTGAGAGGAGACCTCATCACTCTACAACTACTTGGAAGGACATTGTAGAGAAGTTGGTGCTGGTCTCTTCTCACAGGAAATTAGCAATAGAATGAGAGGGAATCGTTTCAAGCTGCAGCAGGGTAGGGTTAGGCTGGATATGAGGAAAGAATTCTTCCGAGCAAGAGTGGTCAGAGCCTGGAATGGGCTGCCCAGGGAGGGGATGGAGTCCCCATCCCTGATTGTGTTGAAGAGTCAATGAGATGTAGTGTTGGTGGGTGGGGTGTAGGGGAGAACTTTGTAGAGCGGGGCTGATGGTTGGACTTGATGATCCTAAGGGTCTCTTCCAACTTAATGATTCTATGTGCCCACGGGCCTGAGCAGGCAGCTGCCTGCAGGCAAACTGTGTGCTGCAGCTGTTTGCTCCTGGTCCAGGCCGAGCAGCATCTCAAGGGGCTGGAGAAAAGCTCTACTGGGCTCCTCATGGCCTTTCTCTGGCTGCTGGCGATGCTGCTTGGTACAAACCTTGCAGCTTTGCTGGTGTCCATTGCTCCAGCCACTCCTAGATGGGAAGAACTCCCATCCCTCACCTCTCCGTTTAAAAACCAGGTTTGGGGGCTTTATCCAAACCATTCTCTTCCTGGAGAACAACCATCAGTGACCCTGCACTGGCACTGCTCCTCAAAGCTCATCTGCCTGCAGACAGGTGGGGAAAATACTTGTGTAGCTGAAAGCTGCTGGATTAGGCACAGTTAGAAATCACCTTTTTATAAAGCACCTCTTGTGATCTGCCTCCCTCCCAACCCGCTGGCTCTGTCCCCGCCAGGGCTCAACCCAGGCAATAGAAATGGAGTAACACCTCAGGAAGGTAGGGGGGAAGATGAGGAAAGCTTTGGGGCCGAGGCAGGAAGGGAGGAGACGCCAGTGATGGTGTCACCACCAGCCACAGTGACACCAGTGAGGCTTTGCAGGCTGAGGTTTTGGGGAGAAACTCTCAATCTTCAGCACAAGTATGTTCCAGGAAGGGTGTTGGAAATTTAGCAGAGCTGCCCTGCGGCATCTCAGCTGCCCTGTGATCAGCCAGCAAGAGGTGGCACCACCCCATGAACCTCTTCAGAGCAAGGTGCAAACAACACACAAGGCCACAGTGGAAATTACATCTGCCTGGTTCAAGGGGTGCCCAGGGCTCTCGAATCAGCAGGGTACCCTTAGGGTAACCAGACTGGGTTCCCTTTACAATGTTGATTTCCCACAGGGAAGTCAAATAGACACGGTGTGTTTGCAGTTGCCTGTAAAGCTGCTTTTGCCAAGACGTGACCCTGAGATGCTCTATCAGACCTGAACCAAAAGGGAAATTGGAGTTCCCTGTCTGACGCCAGTGCCTGTCGCAGGCAGCTGCCCTCCTGCTTCGGGGGGGGAGGGGGCAGGGAAACCACCCCTTTCTGCCCCCATGTCTGAAGGGTATTCACAGACATCACATCCCTGAAGCAGCCAAAGCCTTGGCTGTGGTTTGCTAACAGCCGGGTGCCCCTCACAGGGCGAGCGTGCAGGAACATGAGCGGTTCTCAAGGTTCACTTTCCCTCTCTCTTCATGTTTGACTTCCCCAAAGGGATTGCTCAGTGGCTGGAGCCCAGTGCACAACCCCATTCCACCCTGTCAGGGATGGATCAAGCGTGAACCCCAGCTGCTGTCAGGGTGTGTGGATGTGAGACCCTTCCCCAATGGTGCCTGCAGGCTCCCCGCTGCCCTGCAAACCTCAGCACAGCACAAGAGTGCTGAGCATCTGTTTGATACCCAGTGTCACCCCAGCATTTTGTGCCAGGCTGTGTGGAACAGAGGTGAAAAATGCTCTTTAGGAAACATGCTCACTCACCATACGGAGGCAGGAGGTGGTTTCTCCCACCCCACCAGGGATGAGGACGAGCGATGGGGCAGTTTTGCCAATACACAGCTGTTTTCCAAGGCAAGAAACTGCTTTCTGCAGACTTTTCATGCTGTAAGAGCACTTTGCTCAGCACGTGAAGGAGGATTTCCCTGCACTACAGCGCTCTGCCTGGGAGCCTTTCCGTGAGAGCAACTCCTCCGAGTGCCTCTCCTCAACATTAGAAATCATATCGTGTTTTTCTGCGCCTACCCCATGTACTGTTCTCGTCACCATGTGTCTTTCAGTTCCTCTTTTCACCATCCAGACATTTCCCCTTTTTCTTTCCTTTGGAATTTTTTTTTGTTTCTCTCCCTGTCGCATTTTGGGTTTTGAAGGTCTCAGCACTGCCCTGGGCTCGGGCAGCCTGGCCACAGGATAAGCACTGGCCAAAACTCCAATCAGTCTCTTCCCTAAGAATTTTGGCTGTGCTGGGCTCCAGGGGCTGTGGGGAAGTTCTGTCCAAGGGTCCCAGGTGCCCCACAGAATGCTCACCACAACTTAAACCATCTGCCTTCCAACATGGGGAACGGACATGTTGGAGGTGTCTCCATGTGAGAAAAGTTCTTATCCCACCAGAGGGTCTGGCACAAGGCATCACACCCCTCTCAAACCCCTCCGAAAACCCTGAAGAGAGAGAAACTCCTGTGAACTCAAATATGTCTAAACAAAGCCAAATGTTTCCAGTCGTGCTACCCACCTTTGGGCATTTTTGGAGGAGATGGGATGTCCTTAGGTGCTCCATAACCTTTGCATGAATAGTTATTTTTCACTGCATAAGCACATTCTTAAAGGAGCATTGGGCTTTCATTCTCCGTACTTCCACCATCGTACTTCTCTGTTCACTTGTTTAAATCAAGCATAAAGCTCTAACTGTTCTTTCAATATTTATGACTAGTTTTTATCTCATGCCATGCATACAAAACATACTTGATTTCTTTCCTAAAAGGTTTTTCAAGTGCAAAGTTTTAAAAACATGTGGCTTTTATTGCAGGCAGGAATGAATAACAGCATTCCACCAGTAACCACATTAAATGGAACAGTAATATTCATATGCGTAAGGGCAAAAGCTGCCTTGTTTCCTATTTGCAGTTGAACTCTGAAATTAATTAAGAACTAAAAGGATCTGACAGTCATTAGGATCTTTTAAAAGGGAGTGGAAGTGGCAGATGGGACCCACGCTCCAAAAAAGCTTGGCGGTGCTATCAATAGCACAGAGGATGTGAGCCCTGAACATGCTCCTCATTGTCGGGCTGTTGTGGGGAGAGGAGAATCGCGGTCCTGAACAATGAAGAATGGCACTTTCGTGACTTCAGAACCGCAGGATTCACGTCAATCGCACTCGTGCTCCTAAGTCACTTCACAGCTTTTTCAAAACCCCGTCTCATCCCAGCGGCACTGCACACGCTCGAGTGTTTGTGCTACGTCCAGAGCAGAGGGTGCTGCCAAGGGCTGGTGCCAGGGGAATGGTGGGTCCTGGCTCCCCTCACATGCTTTTTAGAGATGAGAAATCCCCCGACAGCAGCAGCAACCCTCCCTATTAACCCCGTGTGTATGCTCAAGGGTCACCACTCTGGTCCCCCACAAGTGTGTGTGGGAGTGGGGTGTACAGGCATGTGGAGCATCTCCCTGGAGGGAGGAGGATTGGTAATAAAGTGGAACAGTATAAAATGGGGAGACCTGGGAGGACAGGCAAGCCCCAAACCTGTAAGGAGTGTCAACAGCCACTTCTGCAGCCATGGCCTTTTCTAGTCATTCAAAAGACAATGAATGAAGCCTTGCCCCAGGTAACCAGGTGGGAATCTTGTATTGATTTTCCCTGGAGACAACATTTTGTGCCAGGATCTGAAACTCCTGATGAAGTTTTCCTACTCCTACTCCTCCTCTTGCTGCCCCAAGCAAGGATCCTGGATGCCAGGCTCTGGGGTTGTGTAGGCAGACAGCAAGGTGGATTTGAGCAGCCATTGCTCCCATGGGGTTAATGGATGTCCCGGCTGGGGATTTGATGTCAAGCTGCAGCCCTGGCCCTAGCATTGGGTGCTGAGCAGGGTTTACCCCTCTGTGGGTATCGCCCAGCCCCGGGGCTGCACAGAGCCTGGTGCAAGTGCTGCTGGAGTCATCAACAGGCCAGTTTTCAGCTGGTCCATTGCCCGAGTGCAGCCTTCCCCCTGATTTACGGCTGGGGCAGCCACTGACTTTTCTTCCCCTCTTCCTCCCCCCTACCCTCCTGGCCCAGTTTCCCCTTATTTCTTCCCCTGAGTCCCTCAGCTTCCTCCCGCAGGAACTCTGCCTGCAGTGCCTGTAATTGCCCCAGGGGAGCCCGTTTTAGCAGTGACACTCAGAGGTTAAAAATTGCCACCATCGTGCACCCCATTGGACCCAGCATCTGTTGCTTGATTTATGAATGAATAGCACGCTCCCTCTCTGCATGCTGCTCTCAGATCCCCGTCCCTGAACTACAAAATAGATCCAGACACCCGCATGGCCCTACTGAGCGTGGTGCTCCTGAGAGGTCTGAGGCAGAGTTTGCGATGAATTTTTAATAGAAAGCTTCCTATAAGCCTCTGTGCTCACTTCCTTGCTGCTGAAACAAGTGGCTCTGCTGCTAAATAGCAGCTCAAATGAATTACAAACTACAGAGGAGCCTGGAAGGGAAGTAATCCCAGCAAGTAATGATTTAAAGAGCTGCTGACCTCCCTGTGATGTGAACGGTAGCTTTTAAGTATTTGAAAGAAGGCCCATGCAAATCCTGGGTCTTAGACTCTATTAACCTCCCCTGGGGTGCAGGGAGGGTGGACAAGGAAAAATCCCCACGTGTAGATTCTCCTGGGTTGTGGAGGACGAGAGTGGTGCAAGGTTTGTCCCCTGCTTGAAACACTGAATCCTGCTGTGCTGGAAAGGATAACTTAAATAAGAGACAATTCCCACAACGGCATGGTGGCGCAAGTCCCCGTAGCCCTGGGATAGCTTTGGTGGCTTGAGCACCCCTTGCAGGGACAGCTGCTGGGATGTTTTGCTGGGCACTGCAGCCCCCAGGGGTCACCAGCCAGTTTGAGGTTGGGGGGGATCATGGTTTGTCACTGTCCTATGTTTTCAATCTCATTTTATATCACTGCAAGGCAGCAACTGGCTTTGCAGCTACACAACAAACTGCAGGGCCACGCAATGGGTCACGGGGGTGAGTCTGCAGCCCCTCACCCTGAAGGCAAGAACAAGTCGGGGTGCAGAAGGTAATGGGGAGACTGGCTTTTGGAGAGGGAGCAGGACATGGTAACCTGCACACTTGGGAATACATTGGTGACTGACTCAGGGCACCTTGGGGAGGCCCTGGGGACACACAGGGAATTAGTTTTCTTCTATTTGAATGGAACTTCACATGTTCCAGCTTGAGCCCATTGTCCCTCATCCTGTCACTGGAAACCACTGAGAAGAGTCCAGCTCCATCCTCCTTCAACACACCCTTCAGATCCTTGTGAGCATTGATAAGGTCTCCCCTCAGCCTTCTCTTCTCCAGGCTAAAGAGTCCCAGCTCCCTCAGCCTTTCCTTATCAGGGAGAGGCTCCAATGCCTCCATCATCTTTGTTGCCCTACACTGGACTCTCTCCAGTAGTTCCCAGTCTCTCTTGAACTGCGGAGCCCAGCACTGGGCGCAGGATTCCAGTTGTGGCCTCCCCAGTGCAGAGCAGAGGGGGAGAATGAGTTCCCTCGACCTACTGGCCACACTCTTCCCTATGCAGCCCAGGATTCCACTGGCCCTCTTTGCCACAAGGTCCCATTGCTGGCTCATGGATAGTCTACTGTCTACCGGGATCCACAGATCCTTCTCCTCAGAAGTGCTTTCCAGCCAATCCACCCCTAGATGGATCACCTAGATATAGGTGCTTTTTCCAACAGCATAAACAATATAAAAATGGATTAGAGAAATTTGTTGGTGACAGGAATGTGGACACTAAGGGGACACAGCCACCACATCAGGAAAGGTGGGGAATATAAAGGAGGCAGCTGGGGCAAAGGCGGGGTGTCTCCGGGGGGCAGCGGGAAAATGCAGGAGCGGCAACGGCTTGCAGTGAACCGGGGCAGGCCGACGACGGGGCCAGTTGTCTGTCAACCGTCCGGGCCGCCCCGTCGCGGAGCTGCCACGACGGAACCTCGGCGCCAACTACCGGCGGCCATACCGCACTACAGCGCATGCGCGGTGTGCCCCCCCCATCCCCTCCGTGCCCCCCCACCGGGAGGTACCGGGGAGGGAAGGGGGCTACAGCTACAAGGACCCACCCACCCCCTGGCAAAGCCCGGCGACCCCGGCACGGGGCCGGGGCAGCCAGGCCCGGCAGGTTTCCTCCCCCTCTCCCCACTCCCCCTCCGCAGCTCTGCCCCCGGGTTTTACCTGGGTCCCCCCCGCTGCTGAACAGGGGGTGAAAAATAGAACTAAACACTGCGGCCGTTTTCACCTAAAAAGGACAGGATTTCAGCGCCGGTAACTGCGGGAGACGGCCCGACACGCGCAAGGCTAGCGACTGCCCCCACGGGTTCCGCTGCCCCCCGGGGCCGGTTGGGCTCCGAGCCTCCCCCGGCACCGGCTCGACGGACCCGGCTCCCCGGGGAACCGGCACAGCCACCCGCGCTGTTACCGGGGCGCTGCAGCGAGGGAACCTCCGCTCCTCCGAGTTAAATTAAAAAAGAATGTCTCTATTTTTTTGTTTTCTTTTGGGCAAACAGGTTTTTTCTCTGGGTCTTGCGAGCTGCGGGATGCGCAGCCCGGCCCGGGCTCGCCCCGGGATTTGCAGAGGAAAACGTTTCGTTACTTTGCGGAAGAGANAGGTTAGGGAGCGGCGGTTTTCAGCGGACCGCGGGGCAAGCCGCCCCCATCGGGGACGCGTGTGTCGGCGGTCCCCAGAGGCGGACCCGCGGCCGCCACTCCCTCCGGCCCCGTCCCGCCACGGCCGAGCCACCACGGGGGTCAGCAGCGGGAGCGCTGCGCGGCGTGGGAGGGCCGTGCTTTATTCACAGACGCTCTGCACGGCAGCGGTGGTGGTGGCTACGGCCCCAAACCAGCCCCATCGCGCCCCAAAACCCTCCGGCGGCGGCGAGAAGCCACTGGGGCCCCGACGTGTGCCCGCCCCGTCGGGAGGCGTGGCTCTAGGAATCCACGCCTGCTAATAGGCAAGACCACGCCTCATTTGGCTTTGACTGCGCCCTTTTTCGGTTGAGGACACGCCCCCTCTCTCAACGGGAGGCGGGTGGTGGGCGTGGGGAAGAACTCCCCGCGGCCGCTCCATTGGCGCGACGCCCCGTCGGTCAGGGCGCGGCCCGACCCCCCCAGGGCCGGCACTAAATACGGTACCGGGCGGCGCAGCTGACACTTAGGAGCCGGTTTCGGGGCCTCCCGGTGGAGGGGACCTGCCTGCAACTGAGGGTGCCCGGCCGCGACGTGGCTCTGCTGGAGCTCCGCGCCGCCTTTCCGCGGGCGGGTCTGGAGACAACCGCAGACAAACCGGCCGGGGTGAAGAGCCCCGGCGCCCGGCGGCAGCGGACAGCTCGCATCCCGCTTTCCCCGCCGAGGACGGCTATCTATCGGGACGGAGCTAGGCAGCGCGGGACCCGGCCGCCGCTGCCCCT
>VZTM01005260.1:167443-179510 GCA_013400555.1 Jacana jacana | reverse complement strand
CAGCCGAGCGGTGGGCGCCGGGCCCCTTCGGGCCCCTCCTGGTACCCCTCGGCCGCGGCGGCTCCCTGACGCCCGCCGTTGTGATGCGTATTCCCGTAGATCCGAGCACCAGCAGGCGCTTCACACCCCCCTCCACGGCCTTCCCCTGCGGTAAGATGGGCGAGAACAGCGGGGCGCTGGGGGCCCCCGCCCCGGGCTCCCGGGCTCGCCCCGAGGTCCGCTCCGTCGTGGATGTACTGGCCGACCACGCCGGCGAACTGGTCCGCACCGACAGCCCCAACTTCTTGTGCTCGGTGTTGCCGTCCCACTGGAGGTGCAACAAGACGCTGCCCGTCGCCTTCAAGGTAAGTCCCGAACTCCGGGGAGGGTTGCGACCGGGCAGGTGGCCCGGGCGGCTCGGCCGGACCGGGCCGGCTCGGCTCCGGGCTTGCCCTCCGCTCCGATCCACTCGCCTCTTTCCCTCCGCCCTTCTCACTTTAGTTTGCTCTTGACATCACCTTCAAGGGAGCCTGGTTTATTATTTTTAATCAAGTCTCCGTATTGCCCCGCGGTCACAGCATCTTAGATATTCTGTACAGTTAGGAGCTCTCGGGGGACTTTGAAGTTTTAATGAGAGTGGAGGTTAATTACCTTCCTGGGAGAGGGAGAGAGAAGCAGGGAAGGGAGATTCTAATCTGCTAAAAAGAAAACGAAAAGCTGAAGCGCCGGCAACGGGCTCCGCTGCCCGGACTCCTCGCGGCCGCCCGGCTCTGCTCCCGCGGGACGGGGTTACCCAACGGGGCACCCCCGGGCCAGGCATCACCGTTGTGGCCCGGGAGCTGAAGCTTAGGGCAACGGGGCTGAGGCCAGGAAAGCCAAAAATCAGTGTGGGGAGCCGGGTCGGGCGGCAGCGGAGTCCCGGGGAGCCCGGCGAGGGTGTGTGTAGCGGGGGGGGGGAGTTATTTGCAAACAGGTTTCCCCTGGCCGTTCCGGCGCCGGGAGCTCAGGGCGCTGCTCCAAGGGCAGGGGGGACCCTTCTCTGCTCTCTTCCGCGGCTTCACTCCTCGGGCCGGGCGCGGAGCTTCGCGGCCTCCGTGCTCGAGACTTCTTTTTTAAAATTACATTATATTCTTTCCCCGAATCAAACAAAATAACAGCACGATTGCATCCCGACGGCGATGAGGGCGGGCTGACCCCCCTCTCCCCGCCCCGGGGAAGCCCCTTGCTCCTTTTAACCCATTTTTTTAGCTCGTTTTCCCCGTCCCCCTCCGAGTTTCCATCTCTCCTCGGGAGCTCGGGTTGCTTTTAGTTTTGCTTTGGTTTTGTAGGGAGAAACTGTAAAGCACGTTAGGTCCGACAGCGGTTCGTTTATTTTAGCCTAAAATCTTCTCGTCCTGCCCCAGGTCGTAGCCCTCGGCGACGTCCCCGATGGGACGGTGGTCACGGTGATGGCAGGGAACGACGAAAACTACTCAGCAGAGCTCCGCAACGCCTCCGCCGTGATGAAAAACCAAGTAGCGAGATTTAACGACCTCAGATTTGTTGGGAGAAGCGGCAGGGGTAGGTACCGGTCGGGAAATGGTTGGCCTTTTTATTTGATCCTTTTAGAAGGAGGGGGGGAAAAAAGAGAAATATTAAAAAAAAAAAAAAAAAAAAAAAAGGGGGGGGGGGGGGAGGGGAAAAAAAACAGTTNGGGGGGGGGGAGAGGAGAAAGAAAAGGTTTAATTCTGTTTTGGTTTATTTTATTTTAACGGAGTATTTCTCGTGGGCCGATGATTTCGTTGCTGCGGGCTGGGCTTGTTCACGCAGGAGAGATCCCCTTCAGCCCCGAAGTGGCTGCTGAGCGCGTGATGGCAGAGATGCGGGAGCCGGGATGCGGGAGCAACCCCGCCGGCTCTGCCCTGGCTCCTCGCGGGGTTTTTCCTCTGGGAAGGTGTCGGGGAAGGACGGTGTAGGGTGGAAGAAAACCAAACAAACAAAAAACCACCCCAAACAACCAAAACCCAAACTTTGTTGTAAAAACCCTACGGTGGTGAACCCGTCTCGGGTGCAGGTCTGGCCGGCAGCCCCAGCCCAAATCAGCCCGAATTTTTCGGTGCATCCCCTCCGCAGGTGAATGTGCTCAGGGATAATAAACTCACCCAGCAGATCCATTTTTAAATGGTGAAAACAAATGTTGAAATGAGAATAACCACCAGTGCTCATCATGAAGCGGGTAGGGGTGCAGAAAGGCTCGTTTTGATGTGCAGATGCGGGAACCTGGCGGACTCAGGGCAGAGCTGCGGGTGTTTTGGTTTTTTTTTTGTTTTTTTTTTTTGGGGGGGGGGGGGCCGGGGGGAGCGGAGGGAAGATTCACTCGTTTCTTCCGCGCTTGTGTGGAAAAGCGGGAGAGAAATTTTACTTTCTGGCCGTAAAGGTTGCGGCTCTATCATTTAGCCTTCAAGGGATTACGCTGCTGGCTTTTTTCAAAACAATCCGTTAAGGAACTCGGGCTGTGTCATCCGAGGAGAGGGAAATAAATCCGCTGGAAATCCCGAACGCCAGCGAGTGTCGGAGCAGAGCCCTGCCCGCCCTTCCCTCCCGCCTCGTAGCCCTACCATACCTGAATTTCCTAGAGGATAAATAGAATTTCAGCACATCATCGCCCGTGAACGCTGCAGATCGAAGCATTTAATTGTTCATTGAAACACAAATAAGAATACTATATTTTAGTGGCCATATGGCAGCATATTCTGAAAGGCTTCGAATGTATACACACAATGTCAGATATTTTGACTTCTCTGCATTAATTAAAAGCAGTGTTGTTAGGCATTATTTGCATGTAATAACTGTTTACTTGTTCCTCTTTATGAAACTTGAATAGTTTACATTCTTTCATACATTTCCTTTTTCCTGTTGGCTCCTTCTCCATGTTGCAGTTTCTTTAAAACTCTCCACTTAACTGGTTGCAGGTTGATGGATGGAAAATGTTTTTCTTTTATGAATTAAGTTTTCATTTCTGTAATCAATTATTCTCTTAGGCTCTTTTTCTTTCTGGTTTTCTCTTTCTTTTTAAATCCTCCTTACACAAATTTCCAAACTGAATGCAACCCAATCTTAGCTTGACTCTTGAATTCATTATTAACTTTCCTCCTCTGCAGTCGTGGGCTCCGAATTAACAGTGGTTTACAGTCTCAGAAAGCCCTTGGGTAAAGAGTCACCTTCCTTGGGCAGAGTTCTGGTGAATACTCATTACAGCAGTGGAAACACCTTCACTGCCTCTAACGGGTTTTTGAGCAAGGAGCTAATTTATTTTTTTTTTAATATGTTACTGGGGGATGAGGCTTTGTAATATTTGCAGAGAAATAACCCCATCGGGGACTCCTTTCAGCCCTAGTTAGTGTGAAAAATTGTTTCTATCGAATTCTTTATTCAGGGTGTCACACTGGCTTTCCCTCCTTTGACTTAAACTCTGAAAGCCCGGTGCCGGTTTCGTTTATTCTGGCAGCAGTTTCAGATTCGTTGCAGAACGGTTTGTTGGAGCAGAGCTCTGTGTGCGGAGAAATGTTTGTGTAAATCCCAAGTGTGGATGTGTGGACATGTAAACATGCACAGCCCCTCCTTGTGTGTACCTCCCTGCAGAACCAGGGGCAGCAAGGGCTCTCGTGTTGAAAACACGAGCTGAAATTGTTCAGAATTGGGCTTTTTAAAAAAATTTTTTTTTAATTAATTATTATTATCAGTGTGCCTGGGATCGTTCCCCAGCGCTGTGAGCTGAAAAGAGCAAGCATTTGTTTTGATTCTTTATACCGGGATTTGATGCTTTAGCTTAAAGAGCAAGACAAAAGAAGGGGGAAAGGACCAGTTTCCCCCTATGCTTTGCTCTAAAAATAAAATTAAATAAAAGCCCACCAAAAAAAAAAAAAAATCCAACCCCCCCAAAATTAAAATAATAAACACTAACTAAACCCCACCTTTTCCGCTCAGGTTGCACAGCATAAATTGAAAACAAAGCCCAGTGCACCCCACTGCCTGGTCTCCCATCTGGAATGTCCCCCAGCAGCATCTTATAGAGACGTGGGAAACGGATCCCAAACCCACCTGGGAACTGAGATCTTGCCCCACGGAGCCGGCTGGGCCCGGGGCACAGTTGAGAATGAGTAACCTCGGCCGCGGCTTCCTGAGAAGGCGGGAAATTAGTAAAAATGATGCTGAGTAATAGTTGTCGTTTTCGATTCATGGGAGGATTTTTGAGAGCTGCTCAGAGGTGCAGAAGTGGCTGGTACTCCCTGGAGACGCTGCTGGGAGATACTGGTATCTTCAGCCAGCACCGGGAGGGGATGGGGGGTGGGGGAGTGAACTGAAATGCAGAGAAGTTATTTCAGCCAAAGAATAAAAAACAATAACAATCAGATGTAGTAGTCAGGAGAGGAGATGGGCACGGAGGAGGGTTGTGTGTCTCCCAAAATGGACACATGCGAACCGAGAGGCTTCTCTCCTCTGTGCAATTTCCTAAATAATTGCTCCTCATAATCGGTTTTGTTGTTTCGTTTTGTTTTGTTTTCTTTTCTTTTCTCTTCTTTTCTTTTGTTTTCCAAAGAAATCCCCGGTGCTGGGTGGTTCGGACACTGGAGCCTTCCTGCTCTGCTCCCCCCCACCCCCCGGCAGGTTGTCAGGGCCACCACTTCTCCTGGGGCTAAAATTAAATTTAAAAAAAAAAATAACTCCCTTTTGTGCAGAAAATCAGCTGAAGGTTTGTGCACTGCTTAGTCCTGTTTTGAAAGCTGAGGTAGGGCAGCGATTGATGCTTTGCTGTCTGCTTTAAAGCTGTCATTTCCACCCCCCTGCACTGCTCCCCCAGCGAAACTCTCCCACCTGGGATAATTGCAGGATGTTCTCCTAAGGAGATAATTGAATTTTTCCGGGTTTTTGTTTCTGTTTTTTAAATTCCCTTCTAGCTGTATAAATGCTGTTTTGTTTTGCTATGGATATTCTTGTGTCCAACCCTGTCGGATAGATGATGGTTGTGATCTGAAAACCCTGAATTCCTTTAGGGGGAAAAAGGGAAAAGAGGTGGTTTCTGACTGTGTTTATTTGTGAAATAAAGGCTGGAGGAGCAAAAGGCTGTTGCACGGGCATTTCCAGCCTGATTCCTGGTGGGGTTTATACCTCAGAAATACTTGACACCTTTGAAATCCCACAGAGGTTGCTCTTGGGGGGGGTGGTTAGAGTGGTTTTCTCCCACAGCCTGGACATTGAGTGGCTGATGGCAGCCAACACCGGGCAAGGAGGGTGCAGAGGGTCCAGGATGAGGATACTGAGGCTGCAGGAGGGGGAATGGGCTTGGGGTGGAGGTGGGCACTGGAGGAGGAGAGCGGGGTGGCATATGGGTGTGGGATGGTAATACCCTGCGTGATGCTGAAAGTGTTTGTGCTGTGGAGGGAGTGCAGTTTTGCTGGAGGAGCAAGGGGTCACTGTCATGTTCTTGCCAAACTGGGCTCCCAGGAGATTTTTCCTGCTTTATACCCTTTTGGGTTTTTTAATTTAAAAAAAAAAAAAAAAGACAAGCTTGGTCCTTCAAGCACATCTGTGAAAGCCCTTGTGGTAGTATCCAAACTCTTTTGCAGCAGCTGCCTGGTCAGGGCTAGGAGAGAGAGAGAGACAGTCCCTTCAGCCGGTGGCCATTTCTGGTGGCTGATGCTGGCTGGATTCAGTTTCCATTTTCCAATTTCCAATTTCTGGCTGGCTCGGGGCTGTGGGTGCCCATACAGCTGAGAGAACCTGGTGGAGCTCCCCTCCAAATGTCCCCATGTGGGTGCATCCGCCGGGCCAAAGCCACCAGGTTTCCCTAGCAAATGACAGCACTCATTGCCTGCAGACTGATGCCATCTCACCAGCTTGCTCCCACAGGAGCATCCCAAGAGTGCCAGCACCCAAATCCATCCCTTGCAGAGAGGGTCTCAGATCCAGTGCTACATTTCAGGGCTGGATTCCCATGGGAAAATGGGAAGCGCCCAAGCGGGAAGGCACCAGGAAGCTGTTGTGGGTGGAGGGGTCAATATGGGGACAGGGCAGGGGAAGGAGTGACAAGTGATTTTTGCATCCATGAAGGTCTTGGCTCCTGCTCTGAACCAGGTCCAAGCCTCTCTCTGCTGCAGCCAGCTGAACCCCAGCGGGAGCCAGCTGAGCTTTGTGTCTAGGCAGTAATGTCTCATAAAATTGTGTGCATTGTAGTTCAGTGGATGTGGATTTTTGTGTTTGAGCTCGGTCCAGCAGGAGCCTTTTGCTCCCACAAGAGCTGAGCCCTTGTGAGTAACCAAATATCCTCATTTCTCTCCCTTTCCCCCCATCTCCCCTCCTTAGGAAAAAGCTTCACCCTGACAATCACCGTGTTCACCAACCCCACCCAAGTCGCCACCTATCACCGAGCAATTAAAGTGACTGTGGATGGACCCCGGGAACCACGAAGTAAGTGATGTATTTGATTTGACTGGTACTGAAAAGCACTGGGGAATGATGCAGGGGAGCGAGCCCTCCATGGCCAAAGGATGCAGGATGCCCTGTGGCCAGGCTAAACCAGCTGGGGCTGGCATAGTTTGCAGGGAGCAGGGCTAAAGAGCTGGCATTGGCATGGCCAAACAAGCCTCAAGGTGGGCACAGCTTGGGTGTTTTTTATTTCCTCTGTGTCCCTGCTCTCACAATGCTCTGTATCCCATTGAGGAGGGATGGTTTTATAGCTCCAGTCCCTGCGGTGGTTGGGATGTAGAGAAAATTGGGATGTGTGGTTTGGGGTTGGGTTTTTTGTGTTCTTTTTTCTGCTAGGACTGTTTAGTTTGAGGAAGAGGAGACTGAGGGGAGACCTCACCACTCTCTACAACTACTTGGTAGGACATTGTAGAGAGGTTGGTGCTGGTCTCTTCTCACAGGGAATTAGCAATAGAAAGAGAGGGAATGGCTTCAAGCTGCAGCAGGGTAGGGTTAGGCTGGTCATGAGGAAAGAATTCTTCCGAGCAAGAGTGGTCAGAGCCTGGAATGGGCTGCCCAGGGAGGTGGTGGAGTCCCCATCCCTGACTGTGTTGAAAAGTCGATGTGATGTGGTGTTGGGGATGTAGTGTAGAAGAGAATTTTGTAGAGTGGGGCTGATGGTTCGACTTGATGGGTCCAAGGGTCTTTTCCAATCTGAATGATTTATTCTATGATTCTATGGAAATGATTTGAGCTTCAACAGCAAAAATACAGAGGATTCAAATCCAGTGGTGCGCAGGGAATTTTTGGGATGGGGAGGGGTGGTAGTTACAAGCTCAGAGAGGTTGTGCTGGACTATGGAGGCTGACTTGCTGATTATTGAACTAAAAATGTGTGCAGGTTTCCTCCGTACTCTTTTATTTGCCTGTCTGTCCGCATGGACCCAGGAGAGCTCAGAGAGCACCTTCCCCTTTTGGTTAGCGGAGGTTTCGCTTTCGGGTTGTCAAAAGCTCTGGCTGGCAGTGCCCACGGCTGGGGACTGCATTGCTTTGAGAAAAACCAAGGAGCAATTCAATTGCAAGAAATGTCATTTTGTTTTGATCGAGTCAGTTCTGCTGGATGCAGGATGGTGCCTCTACGTTGAGAGTCTTTGCAAAGGCGGCTGTGAACACCCCTCGCTGGGTTGGGTTTTGGTGCGGGGCTGGTTTGAGCTCACCTCCGCACCTCCTGTGATCCAAGGAGTGTGGGGAAATGCTCCAGTACTCTTGGCTGAAGGAGTTTCCTCTTCCCATCGGTGTTATTTGCTCAGTGGGACACCCGCCCCCGTGCCATGGGACATCAACCCTAGGGCCCTCCCTCTCCGTTTTTTTTTTTTTTTTTTTTGCTCTGGCTTCACCTTCCAGCTCGCCCAGCACCAGCCCAGGAACTATAAAGCAGAGTTTGTTCCCTTTGCGTGGAAAGCTGTCAGTGCCCAGATTGAAGGGAAACAGTTTGATCCTTCTAAATATGCTTTAGAAAATATTTTCTGTTGATGCTGTCATTGGGCCATCAGGGTGCCCCTTGATGTCGGGCCAGGTGGAGGCTGTTACCTCGGCAAGGGGGTTTGGTTTGATTCGGGGCTCGTTGGATGTTTTTGTCCCCCTTGATTTTTATTTTTGGAGCATGAGAGGCTTTACAGGAGGCTGTTGAGCTGCTGGGCTGTATTTGCAAAGCTGACATCTGGGCGATGCAACGCTGTTGGGTTTTTGTTGGTGTTTTGCTCTTTTTTTTGTTCTCTCTCTCTTTTCAGCCAGTAACACGAGGCAGGTCCCTGTTGTGGGGCTGCGGTGAGAAGCCGTGGGTCACGGTGGGAACAGGCTCAGTCAGGGCTGTGAGGGGAAAGCAAGCAGGGTCTGGACAAGGAATTTCACAACTTTTCCAGGTCAGGAATAAAAACCAGGTCTCCTGGCTCCAGGCTCAGACCCTTATCTGCCATATCAGATCACCTTTCTAATAATAATAATAATAATGATAATGATAATAATAATCAGGAATGCATAAATAATAATACATGGTGAGATAGTTACTACTNAGGGGGGGGGATAGGGGGCTCGAGCCATGGGCACGCTTACCTTGCACTCTTTGAGTTGAGGCCGTGCCTTTGTTTGATGTAATTAGGCAAAACTGGAGGATGGAGCGGCTTGTCCTAGCTCTGCCTTGGTGTGCCTGAGGGATGCCCTCCCTGGGACGCTGTCCCAAGCTGCAAGGTCAGCAGTTTTCTCCCTTTTTTAAAAAAATGTTTGGGGTGGTTTGGTTTGTTTTTTTTCCCCTGATTTGTGGATCTCAAGATGTTTTTGCTGGAGGTGTGGGCTCCTTAAGGAGGTCTGTGCAGTGTTTATTCACTGCTCATGTGGACCCCAAAGGTCTGTCTCTCCACCATTCCCGCATGCCCACAACCCATAAATTGCTGATTGAAGTAGTTTAAGACCCAAGCTGTGGGTTGGGGCATTTTCTTAATTTTTTTTTTCAGATGTTCATAGATTTGTTGGCAGTAAAGTTCATATTTCGATGCTCAGTTTGACCCTGGGGCTTAAATTCATGTTTGGTGAAAACCCAGCGTCTTGNGATCACCTTTCTAATAATAATAATAATAATGATAATGATAATAATAATCAGGAATGCATAAATAATAATACATGGTGAGATAGTTACTACTCTTAGCGTTTGGTTTGTTCTGACTTCAGTGCTCACCAAACCCCCGCTGATTCATACCTGCTCCTCCTGAATTTCAACACCTCAGCCCATTGCTCCCCATCCTGAATTTAAATNAAAAAAAAAAAAAACAACCTAAAAACGCGTCTTTGCCACACTGTGTTGGTTTGCATTTTCTAATGAACCCAAAATTAAAAAATGAAATAAATTAACTAAAATAATATTAAATTAAATTGTGCCCTTTGCCCTTTCCTTCCCTACACTCTTCTGCAAAAAGTATTGGTGTGGGAATACCAGCTGCAAAACCATCCAGGCTCGCTCCTGGAAAACCCAGCATGGTTTTTCCCGGTTAACCTGCCACTGGGTGGCTCTCTGGCATAGCACCCCACCATATGCTGGCACCCACAGACTGGCAAACAGAGCTAGTAAAGTCCTGGGAGTCACTACCTTTGGCCAAACATGATGTCTCACCCTGCCCTTCCCTGCTTGGCTTTGGTTGGTGAAAGCTGCCAGCAGGAGTTGCCATTTTTATGTGGGTGTATGTATTATATATACCATTTTTCATATATATATAAATGTAAATGCATATATGTATATATATGTGAGTGTGTATAAAAATACATGGGATTTTGCCCCTTCTTGGCCATAACATTGCAAATGAGAGGGACACGGTGTGTGTTGGCTGCTGCTGTGTGGGATCAACGCTGGCCAGAGCTGGAGGCTGGATGTGTGAGGCTGGTGTGTGCTGGCAGAAAAGCACCCTTAAATGTGGAAAGAATTGGCCATTTGTCTTGGTATCCTGGGAAAGACCTGGGCATTTTCTTCTCAGATGCGGCAGTACGTCTTCTCAGATCCAGCGTATGTTCTTGTGGAGTTTTTGGGGTAGGGACTCAGCTGAGCTCTGTGCCCCACCTCTGAGCATCCCATTAATTTTCCACACCTGTCCCATTGCCTCATGTCAGCCCTTGAGCAAGACTTTTAACTCCAGCTGTGCCCAGAAAAACTTCTGAGGAGTTTGAAATTAAGTTGAATTGGGTGAGAAATCGTAGGGAAAGGTGGGGGGGAGGTGACAGCCAGAGCCCCTTGTGGGCCTGGTCGATGAAGCCTGGATGGACCAGGAGAGCTGGACCCCCCTGGGTTGAAGATCCCCCCAGACACCCTCATTTGAAAGACCCACAGACAAGCAAGGACCAGGGCCTTGATATCAGTGATGGCTTTGGCTGAGCCACTGTCTCAGCTGCTCTGCCATGGTCCCTGAGAATCCCTTCCCCGTGCCCTGCTAACTCTGAGATATTTTTGGGTTTGTTTTTTTGTTTGTTTGTTTGTTTTGTTTTGTTTTGATGATGTTGTTGTTGTTTGGTTTGGTTTGTTTTTTTTTTCCTTGTGCTCAGGCTCTTTCTGGCTTTCTGGGTCAGATTTGGAGAGAAAAAGGACATTTTTTTCAAGTTGACACCTTAGCTCTAAACAAATGGTGCAGCGGGTGCCAAGTGTTGACATACTTTGTACAAACAGGAAGTAATAAAATACTTGAACTTCCTGTGGAATTTCCTTCTTTTTTACACCCACCCTCCACCCCTTCTCTGCAGCTCTTTATTTACCCAGAGCCAGACTCAGCTGAGCTGTAGCCCCGGTGCAAAACCATCTTGTATCCCCTGCTGCTTGCAAAATAATCCACAAGAGGCAGAACAAGGAGGGGTGGGGGGAATAAAAAATTAATAGCTGGAAGCTATACAGGGATGTTTAGTCTGTTCTTGGGTCAATGGGAGCATATCCAGGACCTCCTCCATTATACCCACCTGCTGGCTGCCTTCCCTTCCCCTGTCCCATCGCTCTCACCTCCTCTCTGCTGTCACTTTTGCTCTTCTCTTTCCAGCTCCCCTTAGCACCATCAGCTCCTTCTTGCCTATCTCCTGGGAACTCTAGTGTAAAGTTTGGTTTGTTTTTTTTCCCCCTCCCTTTAAATGCTTTTTTTCCTCCTCTTTGACTTTTTTTTTTTTTTAACTTCTTGCTGTCATTCAGTCTTCCTTAATATTTATTCACCCTCCCCTTTGCCCTTACCCCTTTGTTTCTGATTTCTGCTCCATCCCTGCTGTTCTGGCCACCATGTCAGGGAGGAAAGGGAGACCAAGAGGACTTGATCACCCTTCATAACTCTTGTGGGGAAGTAAATCTATACCCAGTTCCACTTACCCTGGGTAAAAGCCATCCCCCTGTGCCGTGAGCATGCCCAGGGCTCCAGGTGCTGGTGCTGGGGAGGCGGGAATGCTCGTGGGAGTGTCAGTGATGGTTGCTGGTGTCTCCTGCCCTGCTCATTTTGGGGGTGTGTATCAGAGATTTGGTGCTTTCAGTAGTGTGTCCACTAGATGTGACATCACAAAGTGTCAGGAGCATGTCCTCAGGCTGTGACTTCTTCTGGGCTTGGGCCTGGAGGAAGAGGGAGCCTGGTGGCTGGGCTCCCCCAAGCCAGGCAAGAGTATTCCACATCCCCTCTCCATCCTGTCCCTGCAGGGTTTTTCTGGCAGGGCCCCATCCTGCACGAGCACAAATCTCCTCCAAGGCCACTTTTCCTCCCCAAAAGGCAGCTCCTTCTCACCGTGTTTCTGAGGAGGGAGTGATGGCACCATGCCGGAAGTTGTGTCACTGCGGAGGGGACAACTGGGTGTTCACCTCTCCAAGCTCCCCTCTCGTGATGCACACAGCTGGTGGGTAGAAAGGCTTCTCACCTCCAAGAGCTCTGTCTCATTTCCAAGAACTGCTGCTTTTTGCTTTTGTATTTTTGAGAGCCTCAGCTGAGCAAGGGTTTCCCTCCCCACCTGCCCTCCACACATGAAATCAGCCGCAGCATACCCATCACCCCACTCCCCTGCCCCAGCCCTGCTTTCAGCTGAGAAATTAAGAGTTTGGGATCTGTAGAGAGTGGACCACCTCCATCACCCCTCCCCCCCCCACCCCC
>VZTM01005260.1:137833-167377 GCA_013400555.1 Jacana jacana | reverse complement strand
CCCCCCCCCCCCACCCCCCAGTTCATGCCTTGGCAAGGGGTTAGTGGCGTCTGTGTCCCAGGGGTGCTGGCAGCTGGTGGGCACAAGGGTGCTGGCTGCCCATGCACTGGGGGCTCTTGGCTTCAAGTATGGGGTAAAAAAGCAAAAAAGAACCCAAAACCCAAACTGGGAGAAAGGTGGACTGTAAAGGGGAAAATCCTAACTGTAAATCCTGCATGGAAAGGGCTTTGCCACTGTTAATATTGAGGTGCTGGGGTGGCTGTGGGAGGAGGGTCCCCCATGACCCTGGTGTGCCCCCAGGCCTACTGTAAGGACATTTTTTCCAGCAGTCCATGTGGCAGCTGGGACAGACGAAGGGTTGTATCAACACATACCAGGGATGACACACACCTCACTGTGGCTTCTCTAGCCACCTTGAAGCCCTGCTGATAGAAGCAGTGCCCTGAACCACCCAGTCCTGCTTTGGCCCCACCAACCCCGGCACCAAGACACACGTCAGCCCCGCTGCCCACATTTCCCCCAATAATCTCATCCCCATCTTGACTCTCACCCCACGCTCAGTACCACCATGGCTCCCCAAATCCCAGCACATCCACAAGCCACCCAGAAAAAGCCTTTCTCACTTTTTTTTTATTGTTTTTTTTTTTGTGTGTGTGTGTTTGGTGTTTTTTTTAAACCTATTTCAGGTGCATCTGAATCCATTTTTCTTGAGTTCAGAGGAGTCTCTGCTGTGAGTTAGTTGGCTGGCTGTTTTGTTTTTCCCTTTCATTCCTAGTGGATGCTCCAGTTTGAGGACAGAGAGGAAAAGGATGTGTAGGACTATGCAAGCAAGGCAAGCCACCCCTGGGTACTTTTTCCCATCCCTCGTGGCTGCAGATGAGCCTGAGATTTATCACCAGAAATAGCAAAATGTAAACTCCATTTAATTCAGAGAAGAGAAAAGAGTTGCAATATTCCACCCTATTAATCAGAATAAGCTTTGTAGAGACCCCAATTTGATGCTCGCAATTAGAAATTACCAGGCATCCCCTATTTATCCCATAGAGAAATGGATATATAAATGGATGTTTATCCTAATTATCCTATATATCCTGTTTATCCATGGAATATCACCTATCCTGGTGCTCCCCCCGTCTGAGCCTCCCATCCTGCTCAATTTGACCAGCAGATTTGCAATGGGGGGGCAAGGGGGAGCACCAACCACCCAAGGCTGGCGTTTCCCATGGGCTGCCCTGGGAAGCTGCAGTGATTTAACTGGGACGGCAACACACGCGAGGTCAGTCTGTGCGTGTCCTCACATTGATGTCCCACCTCATCACCCTCTTAACTTAGCACCAGCCAGGAAACACACACACCCCAACCACCTCCCTCCCTCCAAGCATTTATTTGAAGGTGAGGACAGTTTGCTCAGAGCCGAGGCTGCAGATTTGCATTTTCCTGCCTTATTGGCTCAAGTACCCACAAAAGTACAAAATTATATGGTTAATATATTGCAGAGGTGGTGGTTTCCTTGCTTACTTTTGGGCTGTGATATCCTTAAAAAGCACTGATGGTTTCTGGCAATATTTTCTGCTAGTTGCTGGTAACAAAGAGCATCTCGTTAGGGCTTCCCTCCTTTGCACTGCTTTTGGGGAAAAAAAAAAAAAAAAAAAGAGAGAAAAAGAGAGAAAGACAAAGTGAAACCATTCCCATTACCTTTGAGAAAAGTGGCTGATCCGTTAATTCACCCATCACATCTCAGCCCTGCTGGACACCGGGTTTCATGGAAAGGGAATTGCCAGCACCTTTGGGAAAGGCAGAGCCACTTCTGAGATGTGCAGGAGTGATGCTGGGAACGCCACAGCAGAGGGGGAGCCCAGCTGGCTGCTCTTGGGGTGCTTTGTCGTGTGGCCTTGTGCAGCGGGGGGAGAGAGGGGCAGGGAGGAGGAGAGGCATTCATGTAAGTCCACCCGTGGGGAAAAGAGGTTTTTCTCATAGTTTTGTTAGGATTGAAAGCAATTTGGAGGGGGGATGGGGACCAGGAGGAGCTCTGCAGGGCTTAGCCGTGCTGCGGTTAGGCTTGGGGCAGTGCGTGTTGGTCCTGTGGGACACCAGCTCTATGAAGCTGGGTGGGGAAATAATCTGTATTATTTTCTGTATTATCTATATTATCCCTGGCATGTAAGGGAAAACAGGATCTACAGAGTGGCAGGCAGGGGTGCCGGTCAGCGAGGGGCAGCATAAAATAGGTGAGGACAAGGGAGAGGGGCATAGGACAGAATGAGATGTGACAGGACAGGATGGGATGGGAGCCAAAGAGGAGCAAGAACCAAACAATTCCTTATTGCCGTATTCCTATGGGTGATTTTTGGAACCCCAAGGTCAGCAGCATGCCCCGGGCAGTGCCACCACAGCTTTGCTGAGTCTTTTACCCTGAGAGATTTGATACGGGTTTTGGCAAGCATTTGGCAAAGAGAGATTATCCAGTATTAGAGGGTCTTGAGCTTCTCAGAAGCTTGAAGGGAGACCCAGGACAGGGGGTGTGCCATGCCAGTATTGTAAGGTTTCAGATCTTTATCTTGGCAAAAAGGCTTCCTCATGGGGATGTGTAAAACTTGAACTTGAGATGTTTCTGTAATTAAAAGCAGGCTCAGTGCTGAAGTGCTCCCGGGGGGTGATAGTTTTGGGTATTATTAGGGCCTTTTGTTTTATTCCCCTGCTTGTCCTTAGCTAGATATAAATACACAGACATTTCCCAGTTCCTCCGGGAATTAGGAAAAAAAAAAACAAAGAGGGGAAAAAATAAGGGAAAAAAATAAAGACAATTAAATCAATCAAACCAACAGGATCATTTAAATAAATAAATGACCTCACCAGTTCCTGGACAGTTATTTGTCGATGTAAAATGGCTATAATTTGTTATTATTTAAAATGCGGTGCTTAAAATACTCTGATTTCCCGCTTCTCGAGACCTGTCCCCTTCCCTGGGGAGGAAGAGGAGGAAATCCCGAGTGACACTTTCTCGCTTCCTTATTAACTCGCTGCTCCAGACACATTGCAACTACTTGAGATGGATGTTTAGAGAAACCCCATGGGCTCCCTGTGACCACCCAGGAGCTTCGGCATTACTCCCGCTGGTGGGGACCTGCCGTGGTGCTTCCTCACGGTGGCCCTTGGAGACAGCAGGATGACGTGGCCTGGGGACAGCAGGTTAATCCCACCCTCTGTTTTTGCAGAACGGAGCCTGTGCAGAGCTTGTGGGTCACTACTTCTTCCCACATTGATCCAGTCCCGTTGGAGGGTCCTACCTGGATGAAGGATAGGCTTGGGATGGGGTGTAGGCTTTTTAGTGTGTCCTGAATGAAGGCAGGCATGGGAAATCCTCAGCAGAAGTGCAAGATATTTTGATATTTATTTTTTTTTTTATTCTGCCGTCTCTCCAGCTGCCGTTGAGGTGGTTAATGCCAGGGATGGGGCACTTGCATGGGCACAGTGCCCAAGAGCCCCAGCCACCCCAAGCATCCAGTTCCATCCCACCCTTCCCTGTCCTGTTTGCTCTTTGTATGGAGGCAAACAAAAAGCAAATGCTGTCTGGGATGAGGGACTGGGAGGATGGCACGGCATTGCTGCGCCATCACTGCTCGCCCCACCAGGCAGCTCCAGTGGGGCACAACACGCCACCCACTCTCACCCTTCATCCACCAGATCCCTCAAAAACCTCCTGAACACCCCGTTAACCAGGGTCTTTGCAGCAAGGATCCGGGCAGGAGGCAGAGAAGGAGGCTGAAGCCGCATCCCTGGGAGCATGGAAGAGGCCCACGGGCAGTGGGGCAGCTAGCGGCCCCAGGGTGGGGAGGGATGAAGAGAAGCTGGCAGGATACTCGGGGCTCCCGAGTTCACGCGGGAGCCCTTGCAAATCAGTACTTGCTGCGCAGGAGGGTTTCTCTGTTTGTATTTCCATTGCTAATGTGTTTTGATCCCAGCGGGAAAATTTGCACCCTTTGGTATCTGCCGAGACCGTCCAAGGGCATCGTTTTCTTGCCGAGGCAATTTGGGACCGCTGTTGATACATGCATCACAAGCAATTATGTTAAACTACCTCCTCCCCTAATTTCTTATAGGCATCTCTATCCAGTTAACCCCTTCGAGGTCCACTCCTGCAAAAACACAGTGAGAGGGAGTTAGGGCTCAGCTCGAGAGTGCACAGATAAAAATCTCTCACAGAGGAAACCAGCCCAGCACTGAGTTTTTTCCATGGGTCAGGCTGTGCAAGACCCACCTCAGTCCCATGTGGGACGTACCTGCCCCTCGGCAGGGACACCCTGGGGGGCACCTAGTGTCAAAGTCTTGCAGGACATTCCCCAGGGAGAGCAGAGCAGGGACAAAGGTTTCCCGACCGTGCTCAAAGCGATGGGCTTGCATAGCCTGGGCTGCAATACAGTATTAAAAGTATTAATATTATTAATTAATAGTATTAAAAGTATTAATAGAGCAACAGAAATTATATGGGCTCTGGTAAATTCGCTCCTCTAATTGTTTTATTTGCCACATATAGTGAATTCTACTTTTATAACCACCTGGCACATAATAACTTCAAAACCATTTCACTTTAAATTGACTAATATTTTCTAAGCCAAGTAGCATTGGGAATCAGAACGTGGAAATTATTTTTACTCACATTGTACAAAGAAATCTTTGTTGAAATTGGTTGCAAAACCCACTGCCTTTGAAAGCCTCTGGAAAACCCCAGGGCACGATTCTCTGCTGGGGTGGAAGAGGCATTCCTGCTTCGGCTTCGGAAATAAATCCAAATTGGAGAAGTAGGTATTGATAGTGTCTCTGGAAGAGGTAAAACTGGAGCAAAAGGGTCCTTTGGTGGATGTGGCATGTTTGGAGAACTAAGTTTTGTTGAAGGCTTCTTCCAGAAGGATACCAGCAGTGGTTCGATGCCAGGCATGGGGGTGAGTTGTGCCAGGTGTTGTACAAATAAATAGTAAAGGAAACTCCTGTGGGCCCTGGGAATCCAGGTCCCTGGGCTGGGACGCGGGTGATGGGAGATGCTGGCAATAAAAATGAGAATTTGGGATGATTGCGGGAAGGATGTTGGTGACCTCCTCAAAGGGCCGTGTTTTGCCCCTTGCTTTAGGCTACCCATTTGTAAAATGGATGAGGAGGTACCATGCTGTTGCTGGGACTCTGCATTGCAGGGTTATTAGTGCAAAGTGGCCCTGCTTCCTTTGGGGAGGATTTGCAGAGTCAGGAGGACAGTGCAAAGGGTCACGGATTGGAAAAGAGAAGAAAAAAAAATAAAAAAAGAAGGGAAAAAAAAAAAAGTCAGTGCTAAAAGGCAAGTTTCATTTCAGGGAAGACAACAGCTGAAGGACCATAACTATCAAACAAAACCACAAGATCACATCAGATGTCGGGGCAGGACACATCTCATTTCTCCCTCTTGAAAGGGTTTTCAGCACAACCAATCACTTTAATGATGCGGCAGAGGGAGGAAGAGGATTTGACTCAGAGCGAGATGAAATTTAGTTCCTAAGACCCTTCTCTTCCGCTGCCGTAGACCAGGCACCTGTTCCGCAATCAACCAGAGATAAATCGTATCCTGCAGCGGAAGGTGCTTAGACATGATTTTGCATTATTTTTATCTTGCTCTTTCCAGTGAGTCTATACACTCGTGGTGGGAGAGGGGAGGAAGGGGGAGAAAGAAGGACCCAGAAAGCAGAGAGCATCCCTGGTGCCTGTTCCAGCCTCCAAGCCCTTGTACTGAGGATGAGGGCAGTGGGAAAGGGCTGAGTAGCTGAGCCCTGTGCCACTGAGCTTCCCCGTATGGAGCTTCCCACCTGAGCATATCCCATCCTGGTGCTTTCCCGCAGCCACAGAGCTGGGCACAGACCCCCCCCCCCGCCATGCACAGCTCTGCTTTTTTGGCTTTGGAGGAACAGTGTTGCTGAAAGGATGAAGGCTGCCGTGCAGGAAGAGTTGCTCTGGGGCTCTTGCGTTGCATTGTGTGTGCTGGCAAAGCTTGTCAGGAGCTGTAATTAGCCAGACACGCCAGCCTGTCTCTGGAGAGGGAGCTTGGAGTTCAGTCCTGGGATGGGGGGATATTAACACTCAAATGTCAGGGCTCAGCTCCAGCTCTGTCCTGGGGCAAAAGGGGAAACCCAAGTGTTCAGCATCCTCCAATCTTGGGAAAGTTTGAGTCTGAGCCGGCTTGTACTGTGTTACCCAGAGCAAAATGCTGCTGCGGGTCTGCTCCCTGGCTCCCATGGCGCCAGATACATCTCATACCCATTAGATGAACCACAGCATATTCCTCACACAGGTCCAAACCCAGCAGACGGTCCTTCCCCATCCTGGGCAGAGCAACCAGTGTCACCCAAAGGAATTTGATGCGCTTGCCCTAATGGAGCAGGTTATTAGCTGGGAAAAACCAGCTCTACTGGTACCACACAGGTCCCATTTCAAGTTGTTAGATAGCAGGCATTAACTCACTGAAAATTGGCATCACTCCACTGATCTATGCAGCGACAGCCGAAAATCTGATCTCAGACATGACTGAGGCAAGACCAGCTGGAGGTACTTGAGATCTGTCTGCTTCCTCCCAAGCACCCGGCTTCCAAACCTTTGAATCCAGGGTTTTGCCCCATTCCATGAGAACTGAATCACAGCCTGTAAATGAATTTGCCCTTCCTGGAAAGGGGAGCAACTGCAGAGCAGTCAGTGAGGCTGGTGGTTTTTGCAGCCTGTTGTAGAAGGCTGCAGATGTGCACCCATCTGCTGGTTTGTGACACACTGAGTGACATTTTCAGATCTGCCAATCAAAACCTTTAGAAACCCACCTAATTCACTCTGCAGTCTCTGAGTCAGGTTTTCAGAGATCTTTAAGGATGGAAAGATGCAGAAAAACACTCGTGGGGGTTTTCAGCAAGGCACAAGAGGGCTAAATGCTAAAATGAAATTTACCCAGACTCCTGCTGAGAATGCCCAGCTTTACCCATGCTGTAAAGTGCTTTAAATACTTGTGCAAATCCAGAAAGACTCTGTTTCCCTGCAGAAACCCTGGGAATGGGGAGCCCATTGTCCTTCAGGGATTTGTGCTGAAGTTGCATGGAAATTTGGGTGTGATGTTCCTTTCGTGTTCACATAGGCCACAGCTCTCACAGCCCAGGAGGTTTTGGAAACACTACCTTAGATTTCTGTTTAAATATCTGAATTAATGTCCTGCTTTGTTTTCCTTCCAGAGGGCTTAGTTTTGGGATCTCCCAGTGTAAATAAGAGGCCGCTGTAGGATGTGTCATCTGAAACTGCCGCTCTTGCAAGGTCTCCCGTGGCAGGGTGGGCAGGGAGAGAGGCAAAGCCGAGTGGCTGACCCATAAGTGAGAGGAGATCAGGGGCTTGCAAAGCCAGCTAATCGATACCAGGCTGCCTCGAACGAACATCTCTCCCGCTGCTGGAGCTTCAGACAGTAAAAAACCTACTGTAAATGCAACATATCTCTCTGCTTCCTGCCAGCTGGCTGTGAGCCAGCCTATTTCCTTCAAAAAGAGGGATATTTATTTTCATCCTTTTAGAGGCAGCCAATTCATCTCAGACCACCACCAGCTAAAAAAGCTTTGTAAATTAGCAGCCCTTTTTGGGGTTGGTTTTTTTTTGTTGGTTGGTGTTTTGGTTTTGGGGGTTTTTTGGGGGGGTTGTTTGTTTGTTTATTTTTTAATTCTCTCCCCCCTTCACCTCCTTAAATATGATTTTCCTTTCGTTGTTCAAGTCTGTGTAAATCCTCTGCCAGGACATACGAGCCGAGGCACATTGCGACACACTCCCCTTTCTCTCCAAGCTGGAGAAAGACAGTAGCAGTAGTGTCTCACGAAAGCCAGAGGAAACCAAAGCAAAGCCTTGCCGTGACTGATTCTCTTTCCAAATGGCGTAAGCAGGCCAACTTCAAACATGTGAATAATGAGTTATCTGTGCTTGACTTTGTTCGGCAGCAGAAGAGACAGTTCCTTCTAACTTTTTCCTCCTGCTCCATCCTGTGAACTTCTGGGCTTCAACATTTAGAAGGTGGGCTTGAGGTAGGGTTGGCACTTGCCGGCTGCTGGTGCTCACCAGAGCTTGGTGGAGATCTCCATCGTCCCCCATGGAGACGTCATGTTTTAGTTTCTTCCAACTGTTGGATAGCCCAGCTCCCATCTCTACATTGTCCTCCCCTCCACATTGTCCCCCATGCCCTCTTACGCTGGCCGTAGGGCTCCTCCACCACATTCTTCTTGGCTGGGAATTTCCCATGGCAAGTCTCAAGAAGGAGGTGGGTTTCCAGAGAAAACATGAGGAATGTTCATGTCTTGTGTTAGAGGTGTGCAAAGATGAAACCACCCCAAGGGTGTCCCCAAGGGACAGGCCTGCTCTTCCCATAACACAGGCATTTCACATGTGACTTGTTTCTGGAGCACATGCTGGGTCTTGATAGTATAGCTGAGACTCAGACTCGGAAAAAATTCAACCCTCTGTAGAGGATACATGTGTCTCTCTGAAGTACCTACAGTGAGGGCTACCGGAGGGATTTGAAAGGTGTTTTGCACATTGAGATGGAGTTTTATCCCCTTTTTGCATTCTTGATTGCTTTGATTCTTGCTTTCAATATTGCTTTCTTGTGGTCCATTCTCATGGTTGTGTAGAGACTAAGCCACTGGGTTGTATGCGGCATCGCTGCACAGGCTGCTCCTGGTGAGCTCCTTCTCGAATGAGCCATGGGGTTTGGCTCTACAGTATTGAGCAGAGCCTTGGGTGGAGGATGGTGGGCACTTGCCAGCAGGATGCTCAGAGCCTTGCTTTGAAGGTGGATGCATGGCCACGGGTGGCTCAGCTCAAGCTGCTGCCCCAGCTCACGCTACCGTCTCCTGGTTCTTGTCTCCTCCTCAGAGGAGCTGAGGAAATGATCTGCAAATGTGTGCGTTAGTGAACATCACCCCCCCACCCTACCCCACCCCCACGCTGAAACGCTCTGTGTTTCCTTCATTCCAGCTTGCCGCCAGCGTTTCACAGTGAGAGGTCTGGGGAGGGCCAAGCCACTTCCCACCATCTGCTCTCCTGTCCTTTGGTAGCACAGAGCTACAGGGGGGACAGGGAATGGGGATGAGTGTGACACCTGAATCTGAACCCGCCGAGAGCAGGAGGTGTAGCTCTTTGTCTCTCCTGACTGTAACTCCGTCTACATCTAAGCACAGAATAGGGGACCCCAGGGTCTTTTTTCAAATAAAATCTGCTAGTTCTGAGATTTTGATATCATTCAACCCATGAAGTTCCCGGAGCCCCTTTCTACCTTTGATCAACTTTATATTCTCTGTAGCCTGAAGAAATGAGCTGCTTTTGGTGAACACCGTGGATTTCATCCCCTCCCCTGCCCCCTGCCTGGAAACCCCATTCCAGTCTCAGTTTCGGAAGCCACATCAGGTTGCAGACTCTTAGAAGGAAGAGCAGGATCTATTTGGTCTTTGAAATGTTTTCAAGCTGAAAGCATGTCTTTAAATCATGGCTTTGAGGGCCTGAGCTCCAGTGCGGCGCACACTGTTTCGCTGTCTGCATTCCAAGGAAACACCCAAACCTTCCAGTATGCTTCTTATTACTGGCCTAAAGTGTCAAATTCACATCAGCTCTTCCAGCTGGGAAGTGTTCAATGGGATCGTTTGTTTGATATGCTGATACAGATCTTGTTATTACATCAGGATCATAGGTGATCCGTCAATGTTTACATCATGTCATATTCAATATCAGAGTTAACTGATGTGGAAACCCAATCCAGCGTTAAAACCCTTGCGCTGTTAACAAGAAGTGCCTAAGGTCAGTAGTTGCCATCATTTTATAGTGCTAAGGGCTGTTGTTTTCATAAATATTGACTTGCAAGCCAGTGCTGGCACCACTGGACACGCACTGCAAAAAAGCTCCAACCCAACAGCAGGTTTCATGCCCCAAAAATGTGCGGGTTGGGCGCATAAGATTTCTCTGACAGATTTTTTGGGATGAGGTCCGGAGCGGTTTGAAGTCGATTGAAAAATCTGCCCACTGGCTTCAGGAGGCTTTGAGTCAGTCCTTGGGTTAAGCTTAGAAACCACCTTCCTCTTCTCCAAGGTATGAGCTATTGTTCACTTGACGGCAATGGTTTCCTCTCCGTGACAGCTGTGGGTAGATGGGGAAGGGCTTTTAATGAAGCCAACCGCTGCAGAAATTAAAAAGCTCAGGTTGTTCTGATGAAAGAAACCCATTAATAGCTATTCTCTCTTGCGTGACAAAGTTTGATGTCCCCAGCTCTAAGTGACAAGCGGCAGGAAGTCCTGGGGAGACAGCCTGTACCAAAAAGGGTTGGCAGTCCACACTCGTGGTTTTTAACTCTTTCACTGCTTCCTTTCACATGATTTAGCACTGCCAGGTCCTACCCGTGGAAATGGGGGTAGGATACAAACTGGAGAGGGCATGGCTGAACCAGGAAGCATCCTGACCCCATTTTCACTCCTAAATGAGCCTCAATGTTTGCCTTGACTTCTATTTGCATCAGGTTTTCAACTTTCTTTTTATTGGGGCAGTTTCAGGGTTTGGGGGTCTTTGCTGGTAATTGCTGAGTCTCCCCACAAACCAGCCCCTTTTGGAGGGTATAAGCACAGCGATGCTTTTTGCTCAAGGCTTAAAAACCCCACGGGGCCACATTTGCACTCAGACAGGACAGGGACCGGAGCAACCACACTGCAGCATGATGCAGCCACATGAAGCCCTGGGTTCAGTCGTACGGCTGAATAATCTTAAAAAACATTATCAGCACAGAGATCACTTGATTTATTTTTCAGGATTTTCTCCGTCACATGCCAGATACTACCACAGGATAGGGTTTCAGCTGAGACAGAGGCAGAGAATTTAATTTCCCGTAAATTTCTGTGGAACTTGGTCTTTGAAGTCCTTTTGGCTTCTCCACTAAGCCCTGTCTGAGAAAACTGGTTAAAGGTAAAATGTACACCTATTTTTCTTCTCTGTGCTCAAACACGTACTGAAATAATAAAATGTAGACCAAAACAAGACACTTCACTGCACACCCGTTCCCCCTTGGGGAAAGCACAAACACTGTGTGACAGAGGAAGCACACATATCCAAAGGCCCTCAGATAATGCAGAGATTCCCAAGGTCCAGGGACACACAGATTGGGAGAGGTAGTTTGGGGTGTTGATTTGAGGTTTCCTTGGTTTACTTCACACAGTGGGGAAAATTCATTTTCAGGACACAGCTGGGTTTTGCTTTCTGCTGGGAGTTCATCCTGACCAAGTTTTGCTCTTTGGCGTCAGCACCTTTCCATTCCATTTGGACCTTTACACACCTGGGAGCCCAGGGGTTATAGAATTTGGGAGGGGATGATGGGGTTCACCTGGGTGTGGAGCTCCCAGGGGAGGGACATGGCCCCTCAAAAACTGTGGTGGAGGGTGGTTTGCTGTTGGGACACCTGTGAAGTGACACTGGGGCAGGGAGCTCAGCTGGGAGCACCAGATCCCCTCCAGACTCCACGCTCTCCCTTCCCATCCGAGCCATCCAGTGTCTCCATGGACAGCTGGAGAAGAAGGAGCACAAGGAGCCAAGCAAATGCAAGATCAGAAGATATCAGACATCAGATTTAAAGAGAAGGAAGTCAGGGGACTTTCTGTGACTTTGTTATAAATTGACACAGAGCTCATGCTACACAGGGGGGGAGGAGGGGTGCAAGCAAGAGGTGGCTGCGTTTTACACTTTTCTTCTTAAAAGCCACTGAGAACTGAGCTTGTCTGGGTGGATGTTGGGATGGAGGGCTGGATCTGATAAGGCTCAGCTCTCAGGAGAGCTGCAGAAGGGTTTCTTCCCAGCTCCTTGACATGCCTGCACACCTCCATGTGCCCTCGAGCTCTGCTCCCCATTACGACAGGATAAGGTGTTTGACCCCTTGGGAAGGTCCTTTCACGGCAGGTGCAATGAGCTGCGGGTGTTGTGGGGCCATCTGGCTGTGGCAGATACCAAACAAGGAGAATCCAAGGTCTGAACCCAGCACGGATATAAAACTGAAGCAGCTCCAGCTCCTCTGGAGTCCCTCCAGCTTTGTGCGGGTGTAACTGAGACTGGAATCTGGCCCAGAGAGAGTGAAGCTGTTCGGTGATGATTAATACAGTAAAATGCGAAAGTTATGTATCAAGTGTATTTCATGTGCCTCTTGCCTCAGGACAATTAGCATAAATTTAATAATTATTGCCCTGTTCCAGCAGCTGCTACCTAAAGAGCAGGGAGTGCTTTACAAATACTCATTAGTTGCTGCCCTGCCTGGGGGAGGAAGGTGAATAGTCTGTCCATTTTACGGGTAGGAGAAGAGGAACAGAAAGAAGCAGTGAGATGGCCAAGGTGTGGTACCAGAGCTTCCATCCCTCCTCCTGCATCTTCTCCAGACCTGCCCTGTTTGGGTGGGCAGAGCTGGGGAGGGGGCTGGAGCGAGATGAGAGTTTGTTCACTATGCACTGAGAAAATCCTGTAGAAAATAGGTAAAATGGAACATTTTCTTTGATGTTCCCCAGTCGCCGCCCTGCTAAGATATGGGGTTCCTCCTACCTTGCCTGTGTCTCCCCTTGTGGTTCAGAGCAAGTGAGGCTGGTCTAGGCTGGTACCTTGGGCATGGCATAGGGCACCCTGACCCAGTGCCTACATCCTGCTCCTTGATCCGATGCTGACTTGGATTATCTGTGACCTCTTGTTGGTGTCTCTGCTTCAGCAGGCTCCATCTATCTGAACTGTGAGGTCTTCCCCAATGTGTGTGCCATGGAAAGCCCCTGGAGAGCTGATCTCTGCCTGGGCCTCCATGCTTTACCCTCATACAAATAATAGCACACCACGAAGATGGAGATGGTGCTGACTTTGTGTTTAACTAGGGCGCTCTCGCCAAAGGGTAACTGATTAGATATCAGTCTCTCTTATCATGTTCCAGGGCACAGACAAAAGCTAGAAGACCAAGCCAAGCCTTTCACCGACCGCTATGGGGAGCTGGAACGGCTGCGCCAGTCCATGAGAGTCACCCCAACAACACCCAATGCCCGTGGATCCCTCAGCACTCCGAGCCATTTTGGGTCCCAGACTCAACCTCCAATACAAGGTAACTGGCTGGGTGCCCCAGCCCAGCATCACATCCCGATCCTTTGTGCTCCTGACAGAGCCAGGCAGGGAATGGAGCCATCCCGGTCCACCAAACTTCCCTCTGGATAGTGTTTTAGGGCTGGAATCCAGCTCTCCCCTGGGTAAGGAGTCCTGCTTCAGGGACAAGCCAGGTGTTTGGTTGGGTTTCTTGACCCTGGAAGCCTTTTTTGCATCCATTAAGTCAGCAAACTAAATTATAAACCTGGGCAATTTTGCTCTGTGCACCATTAGATCTAGGAAAAAACAGAGTTTCAGCAGGAAGGTGAAGGAGATCAGAGCAACTTGCTTTGAATCCAGCAGTTTCTCTGAGGTGAAGCTGTGGATGGTTGAGCGCCAACTTGACAGGGTGTTTTATACTTTACATGCTAATCCAAATGGCTCCTTATCTGGTTTCATTGTGCTTATGCCAAGTCTGGTGATCCATCACCCAGCTTCCAGCATAATTCCCCAAACATATGCACGCACCTGCACAGCCGCACGCGTGCGCACATACACACACAGAGCCTTTGCACTTCCCATAGTTGCCATTGGCACAGCCCAAGCCCTCAGGCTCTCCCCGCCAGTTCCAGGAGAGAGAGGTAGGAATTGCCACCAGAGTTACCCAGGAGAGGTTAGGCTGCTCATTCACATGCATCTGAATTTCAGCCATGCCCCCCCTCAATTAAGCGTTGCATTAGAAATTATCCAGTTGTCCTGCACTGGAGTGGTCCAGCTCCTGCACTTCCCAGTGCAGCCAGACGCCACCACCACACGTGAAGAGAGACCCTTCTCCCTGTCCTCACATGAGACATGATCCTGTTCCCTGGGTTTTTCCATCTTGGAGTTGTTTTCCTTTGAAAATCAGCAGAAATACTCACAGGATTTAAGGGATAGTATTTAAGCTGGTTTTGTTGCAAGCTTTGGTGATTGGAAGGGTTTGGACTGAAAAGTTTCAAAAGCCTTTATGCTGCATTTTCACAAGTGACGCAGATGTTTGAAAAACCTCAGTGTCATTGGCAAAAGAGGGTTTCTCAGGTGCAAAAACGTGTTTGAAAATGTTGCCTGAACTGTAAAAGCTGCCCTGCTCCTCCCAACCCAAAATTACAGTGAAAATTTAATTTCTTTCTCATTGAAATGCAAATCTTTATGCTTGGAATTTTCATTTATATTAGCATGGTTTATGAGAAAATCACAGGCATTTTGTGCAGTATTATCATTTGATTTTTGTTAAAAAAAAAGCAAGAGGGAGAGAGAAAAAGAATTAGATAGACTGGTCCAATTGGCTGCATAATAAAGAAATAGATTTGTGGGGGAAGAAAAAAAAAAAAAGACACGTATTTTAAATTACCCCAGACCCCTCTAGTGCCAGAAACCCAAAGAGCGTCTTTCGGAGGAACGAATCAGGTGATGACACAAATTCAACAAGGAAAAAAAAACAAAAAAAGAACAAAAATTAAGTTGGCCACAAGCTACTGTCCCTGCCAAACTCCCAAATGTCAAGTGACAGCAGGAGTGGAGACGCACAAAATTAGCCATCTAAAAATCATTCCTGTGGAGTGAACCCAGAGTACCAGGAATGCTGCAAAAGGCAGTTCGTGCACGCTCAGCTCTTGGCTCCCTTGTTCCCAAGTTGGAGGAACTCTCTGAAAATGACTGCGGGTTCTTACCAGCATAACTGGGAGCAGAAGCAGCTCAGTAATTTTAATCTCAGCCCTGTCCTTTTGACACAGCACTGGATATAACCAATCGTCATCATCATCATCATCATCATCATCATCATGATAATAAAAACCCTCTTTCTCTCTCACACACACAGCTTATTCACAACAATCATAATTTTTACCTCAGCAAGTGAAGCCTGGCCCGTGCCAAGAATAACACAGGAGTTAACAGGCCTGTAACTCTCACGACTTGGCATGTTCTTAGGTAACACACACGAGAAGCCAATCAGCAAAAAGACATAACTAGATATCAGTTAGGAGGGATGAAAAGGGCAGGCTGAAGTTCATCTGTCCCCTGCCAGCCTTTATCTGGGTGCTTTCCAACCTTTTTTAGCATCTTTGCATCCTGGTGCAGGGATCCAAAGGGGGCCAGCAAGGGTGGAGGGGCAGGTTTTCCCTCTACGAGCACCTACGGCCAGCAGCTCTCCTCCATTCATGCAGGAGGTGGTTGGCCTCCCAGTTCTGCTGACCCAGCAGTTCAGGCAAACGCTTCCTAATCCGCTTCTGGCAAAACCAGGCTGAGGATTTGAGATGCTCAGAAACAACCTCGGCCACCAAGGAAGGAGTGGGTAGGGAGATGGTGGCACTTCAGGCACCTCATATCCCTGACCTCAACACGTGGGGTTTGGGCTTTGAAGCAGACAGACGCATAGGAGACAGCAGTAGTCTTTGGGAGGAATTGGGGTCCACTGGAGATGTGTTTGCTCTGGCCCAGGCCAATCTGGGGGTGGAGGCTGTAGCCGCAGTGGAGATCATGGCAAGGGCGTTGGTGTAAATGGGAGAAGAATCCAGCCCTCAGCCATTTGCAGAAGACTTTCAGTAAAGCAGCCCCTGGAGGTTATAAATAGCCCCCACGTAAAATGATCATCCTAAGGTTAAATGGTCTCAAACCAAAAACCTCCTGGTAAGAGAAAACCGATCGTTTCTGAAGGGCATGCCAGGAAACATGGGATGAGAAGCGTGCTGAACACTGCAGCTGAGGGCTCAGATCCTGCACTCCTGCTGGCTTCCCACTGCCTAGTGTTGCGGCATTTCAGTGGCTTCAGTCTTACTTTACCCCATGCAGATGGGCAGAGAATTTATCCCATGCCAGTCTGCAAACAAGACAGACATTTGCACCCCTCCGCAGACCAGATTTCATTCCCATTTCCACTGCTTTGGGGGGAAGGGGCAGGGGCAGAATAGGGTAATTCTGAGTAGATTCTGTGATGAGAATGTAGTCCAGCAGGCAGGCAGGTAGGACAGGCAGACCCTCATCAGCTGGTGCTGCTTCCCTGGGTTCAGCGGAGCCGAGCCATTTGCCCCCATTGAGGATTTGGCCTGATACTTCTCCAGTGAGGTCTGGAAAATCTGAGGTTTTGAAATCCCGGCTCTGCAGTGAGACAACAAGCTGTCATTAGGATGGCTCAAAATGGTTCCTTATTATGGAGCACACAAAGCCAGAGTTTTGCGTGCTTGCTGCATTTCGAGTTTTGCCTTCTTAAAAAAATTTTTAAAAAATTAAAAAAAAGAAATCAAGTAGCTCTCAAAATGAAGCAAGATGTTAAAGGAACTTGTTTCTGCCTGCCTTTAGCTACCTCTCAGGGCCTCCTTCCTCTGGGGAAGTGGGACGGTAACAAACCCGTGTCCTCCCCAGGAGAACTGGGATGGTCCCAGCAGCCCCCAGTTCTCCGTGAGCTGCTTTGCCCTTGCCCGTGTTTCAGCAGCGGTTCATGCGGAACCATTTAATTCCCATCGCAACAGAGGACCGCCCACGCAGCCGGCTCCTGGGTTCTAGCTTTGTGGTGGAAACATCTTCAACCACTCAAAAGCAATTGTGTGCATTGTCCAGCAACATGTAGGGGCCTTGTGTCCACAAGGACAATGGCAAAGTGATTTTAAATTTGATCTGCTCAGTAACAGACCAAGCTGTTTTGATTAATGCACTTCACATTCCCTTGCACCAAATTCCCTTGGGTTCACAAGGAAAGCAGCAAACACTGAATCCTTCTGCAAACTGTCCTGCCTCTCCCTGCCTCGGTGTCTGCTGAAGGGTTTGGGAGACACCGTCTTTGCTGGCGAAGAGCTTTCAGATCTCCTGATCTGGAAACTGCTTGGCTTTAACCAGCTCGATTTCCAATCCATTACTTAAAGCCAGAGCAACATTTTTAACACAGGCCAGTCGTCAGCAGAATGCCTCACCATATGCATTTAAAGTAAAAAAAAAATCTCTGTTTTTCTTTTTTATATATACATTTTTAAAGTATTACGTTACTTTTAAGAAGCTTCTTGGCATAAGCAGTGAGTGCCCTATTGTTTCCGAAATGCAACGTGGCTGCTCTGAGGTTAAGTCCTGAATTATGGGCCCAGCAAATACACTGAATTGCTGCTTCCTAATCCCTGTCCGGATTGACTTATGGTTTCTTTAAAATATCCGTTTCTTAATGGATAAAAACATTCTACCAATGGCAGAGGCTAAATTGTTTCCAAAGGAAGCTAGGCAAGCATTAGTGGGAAGAAAACATATTGTGGGATTCAGCTTCAGCCTCAAAGGAAGGAACACGCTTAAGATGGGTTTCCTGCCTGCTTTCAGGCTGCAAAGGCTTCTGTGCCTGTCTTTAAACTGCTTTTCTGCTCCTCTCAATTACATCTGCCCGCTGGATGGTGGATGTCCCTTAAATGCGTCTGGCATGTAACAGTCTGAGATGAACCACAGGTCAGCACTGGATGGGAGCATCCCCCGAGAGGGAGTCCAGGCACCCGCCACCACTGCTCATGCCACTGATGTGCAGCTGCCTCCATCCCCTGACCACAGCTCCAGTTCCTAGGAAATAGCAGAGGCAGGAAATAACAGAGGAGTTTGCAAGGAGTCTGGTTGAACTTGCCCCAGGCTGCAGGAATGCCATCCTGCCTTTGGGATTCTCCAGAGTGGTGGGATTCTCAAGTATGCTGGGATCCTTGAATGTGCTGGCATCCACACTGCTATACTCAGGCTGCCTATGGGGAGGCTCCAGCCTGGGGTCCGGCTGCGGGAGGGCACTGCCCACGTTGCCTGGCTGCGTGGCCACGGTGCAGAGCAGGGCTGGAGCCCCATCTCCTCTCTCCTCCACCAGCCTCCCCCATCAGCATGCCACTCTGCAGTGGATTTCCCATGGCAGACCTGGCCTGGCCCAAACCTGCTCAGCAGGCAAGGTGGTCTAGCTGCAGGCTGGGTTGTAAATTCAGCAACTTCCTTTTATGTAGTCAGGGCTTGCTAATTTTTTATTTTTTTTTAATACCCTTTGAATACAGGTAAAGAGCAAAGCACGGGCAGGCCAGAGGGAGTGCCTACAATCAAGGCAGGGCTTCCCGTTCAGCCCACCCACCTGCTCCAATGAGCACCGTTAGTTTATTCATTAGCTTTGCAGGATGGAGCTCCGATGTGGTGCGTTCCGGGCAAGGGGATGCGGGCAGAGGGATGGCAAGGGGAAGAGAGAGGTTGTGATGGGAGAGGAAGCTGGGAGAGCCTGGCTTGTTTAGTCTAGCAAAAGGCAGGCTGGGAGTCGAGCTGATTGCTCTGTATAAATATATCAAGGGGGTAAACATCGAGGAGGGAGAGGAGCTAATGTAAGCTATGAAGGACAGTGCTGGCACAGGAGATGGGGCTGAACTGACCCAGACTGGATGTTAGAATCAGGTCCTCCCCAGCAGGGTGTGATGTATGGCTGGGAGCATCCCAGTGGACCCAGGGGTTGAGATGCAGTGAGTGATTCACTAAGCTGGGAATACCTGGGAATTTCCCTGCCTCACTGCCCTGCCCGCTTAGACCAGGAGGCTGCTGCCCAGCATATTTGGGGTCTGATTGGAAGTGCTGGGAGAGGAGCCAGGAGATCAGGTGTCTGCCCCAGCAGTGTGGGATATGGGAAGAGAATTGGAAAACTGAGCAGCAAAGGCGCTCAGCAATCTTGAGGTGGTGCCAGGTGATGCTGTGATAAGCGACATGTGTGTTGCTGTGTTTTGGTTTGGGGTTGGTTGGGTGTTAGGTTGTTGGGTTTGGGGTGGTTTGGACTTTGGGGGTTTTGGGTTCTTTTTTTACTTTTCAAACTCTGCAGAGGAAGTTCTTGCACCCAGTTCGTGAGCTAGTTATATCAGATACAGAACAATTGCTCCATGGACGTGCAACAACAGATGCTGTTCACACCCTCTTTTTTTTTTCCCAACACCTCCCCTCCTCCCCCAAAATAAATTTTGCTCTATTTTTTGTGGGGTGGGAGGAAGGGGGGCTGTTTTCTTTTTTAGCTGGCTCTGGCTTGGAAACGGATGAACTCATTCACATACGTGACAGAGGCGTGAGAGCACGCCTGCGTGTGTGGGTGGAGAGGAGAGTGGTGCCTTCTCTAGAGATGAGCTAGGTCTTCAAGAGATCAAATGCACCTCATGCACCTTCCCCGGACAGAGCAGATTCTCTCCATCTTTGGCAACCTGCCTCCCCCTGTTCCCAGATGGAGCCCTTATGATCAGGGGAAGGAAGCAGAGAGGAAAAGAGGTCAGAACAATGCTGAAAGACAAGACGGAGGTCCAAGCATCACAGAAACTAGTAGGGAAAAAATAGCCAAAGGTATATACAGAGAGGGAGTTTCTGTCCCTGCTCCGTCTCACACATGCATGCGTATTATATACATAAGCATAAAGTATCATTAGAGTTTACATTGTCGTCAATCATCGTGGCGTAAGACAGGAAAAGAGGGATTTTTTTTCCCCTGAGCTATATTTTTCATGACAATTTTGCAAGGCACGTATACGCATATAAATAAAATGGTGATATATGGCCAGGCTGAGAGTATTTATATATTCTATACACTTGGAGAGTGTCACGCTGTCATGTTCCCCTAAGTTTCCTTCATTGTCTCTGTGTGTACCACACACTATGAGTATTTGTGTGTGTTGAGTAATGTGCACACACACATAGATTTATCACTGACTTTAATCAGTGAGCCACTGCATGTTCCCCGCATCTCTAAAATGGGGACCAGAAAGCGCTATCTTGGGTGCTGGGGAATTGCTCAAGTTCCAGACGTCACACATGGCAGATAATCTCCTGCTGCTGTACATTGAGCCCTGCAGCACTGTAGATGTCCTGGTGTTGCTTTTGCTGCCCTCTCCCCAGACAGAACAGATATTTTCCTGGGTTAGGAGACAGGGGAAGCCCCCAGTCCTTTGCTGGGATGGATGCACATCAGTGCTGTTGGTTCCTAAACCAACTTGTAGGGTCTGTTGCCTTGGCTCTATGAAGGCTTCCAGGGACCTCTGAGCAGGTTTTGACCCACCAGGGGTGCAGGGACCAGTTTCAGTCCATCCAAGGCAGCTCCCAAACCCAACAAGGTCTTTAAGAGAGGCAGCTGAACCCACCCAGAGAAACTTCTGTGGTTGGCAGCCTCCCAGACCGGCCTTCCCACCTCCATGCTTGCCACCAGCCCTGGCCAGCCTGCCCGGCTTCACTACCAACCAGCCGAGGCTCGTCACAGGCAGCTCTTTGCATGTTATCTCCTTACCATCCACCCAAGAAAAGACCTATGTTGTATCCGAGGCTGAAAAGAAAGCTTCTGTGCCACTTATTTTATCTGGAAAAGGGGATGAGAGGCTTTGAAAGCCTTTTTCTGTCTGGCTCCACGTGCAGAGGGGGAACTTGGGGGTCCTCAAAAGGTGCAAATTTGCAGCTGCACAATTAAATAACAGGGTGTGTCCTGGCCTCCATGGTCCCCTGGGCAGCACAGCCCTAACAAGGAGACAGTGGCATTACTAATCAGGGGTTTGACCTTTACATGGCTTTTATTTAATACACATTCCACACTTCCCCAAACTCCCATCCAAAACATTGACATTTCCGCTGATAGATTGGGTCAGATTTTGGAGTAGTTGGGGGACTCAATTCACTCTTACAATGGTTAAATTCTTACAGCTAAATGGGCTTATTCAGTTAGTGCAGCAGCTGGTGTGATTTCGAGAAGAAAATAAACATTTCCTTCAAATATTTTGATTGGCAAATGGACAACTGAAATACTCAAGCTCAGATTGCCAGGGTCCAAAAATCAAATGGGGGCTGGCCGGTGAGGGAGGGAGACGAGCCGTGGTAAATCCTCCGAGGCAGGTCTTCCAGGCAGGCGTGTGTGTGAGATGCGCTGGGCTCTGATGAGGACAGTGAGATATGACTTTTTTTTTTTTTTTTAAGCCTGTTGCCAGCTGCTATTTCCGAGGGATCGCGGGGCCCGAAGGTACAGCTTCGCCCCCTCGTATTTCCCTGGTGTTTCCTTAGTACATTGCCTGCTGAGTTAGATGGTTATGGAGGGTATTAATGGCAGTGTTTTATTTGGACCTTATTGGGGCTGCTTCAGCAGGCATCTTCCTCGGACACAGGGCAGAAGGGATGATGCCCCCCACCTGGCATGGTGGGCATGTGTGGCTCTAACTCACACAGATCCATAAGGTGGAGGAGCAGCCCTGAAGTAAGGGAGATGGGATGGAGGGGAAGCCGTGGGATGAAAGGGGTTGGAGGGGCAGCCCTGAGGTGAAGGAGACAGGATGGAGGTACAGCTCTGAGGCAAGGACTGAGATGGCAGACAGACCTGAGGTGAAGGAGACAGGATGGGGGAACAGACCTGAGGAGAAGGAGACGGGATGGAGGAGCAGCCCTGAGTCGATGGCGGCTGAGGTGCCGGAGGGAGACCGNCCCATCGGCCGTTGCCCCCTGCTGGCGGCCGGACGGGACTCGGGCTTGGATTCCCGTCGGCCGGCGGTCCCCTCTCCCTGCCCGGGGTTCTTAAGGCAGTCGGGGTCGCCACGGAGCCCAGCGGCGGGCCAGCCCCAGCACGCCACGGCAGTAGTTGACGGGGCGGCCACTCTCCGCCGGGCAGCTCCGTGCCCCGGCCCAGTGATGGCCGTCTCAGCCCTGCACCGCCGGGGAAGCCCTTCTGTCAGGGCATCATGGTGGGAAGTGAGGATGGATGGATTTCAGCTCGCAGGGGGTTCTCTGGGGAAACAGAGACTGACGTTATACATCTGGGGTCTGGTGGCCGCAACCTGAGAAGGCTGAACACCTCCACCAGATAACACAGAGGCAAAATACACAAGTGGTTATTGTTTTTTTGGAGGGGTTGGGGGTGGTTATTTGGGTTTGGGTCTTTTAGCCTCAGACTGGGGTGGGGAAGGCTAGAGCTTTATTCTGGGCCAGACTTGAAGCCCAAGGCCTCGGTCATGGCCGATTGGATGCCCCAATCCCTCTATGGGGGTTGTGGGTTTCCATGGCCGAAGCAGGCAGATACAAGGGATTTGCTTTCTGAGGAATTTGATGTCCATGGGATTTGCCCCCACATCCCCTCAGATTTATGGAGTTCTGTCTGTCAGAGACCAGGGCGTTCAGAGCCCGAGACCTGCAGAGCTCTTCCATGGCTGCCTGTGTACTGCAGGCAATGGCTGGGGTGTCTCTAGAGCTGAGGGTCTCACTGTGATTCGCTCGTCACACAGCGCCTGCAATTATCACTGACACGCTTGCATCTAAATTAGTAGTAAGGTCCCATTGCCAAACTTTCCAAGTTCAGGCCAATGAAACGCAGCCTTTATTAAAAAAAAAAAGCACCACTATTTGAGTGTGTTATAGAGGAAAAAGGGAAATGTGCCCTGAGTGCTTATTTATTTTGATTTGCATTTTATGGAATATTATTTACTGGCATGTGAAAGATAATGAAGGACGCACAGTGTGGTCACTGGAGATTGTCATCTGCTCTCAGGAACATAGCAAGCAGCAGCCTGGGTTTTCTGGGAGCTTGGGGGTTGGAATTCAAGACTGCTTCCTCTCAGTATATGGCAAAAAGGTCCAGCTACTTGGACCACAGTGTCGAGACTGTGTGTCTGTTAGGAGGAAGCATTCAGAAAATAGCACTTTTTCTCTCCAATCCAAGTTCAGCCAGGATTTTTGCCCCCTTATCCTGTGATTGCTAAAGCTACAAGCACTGGTCAAGCTGCTTGTTGCAGAGCTGGTCTCCAAACTTCAGCTCACTGCACCTGACAGCAGTTTTTGGTGCTGATTTGGCAGCAGCATGGCTTTGGAATGGGGCAGAGCATCCCACTGTCTGGCTGAGATGTGAAATCAGGTTGGTTTGGTCAGTTGGGATCCATTTTTCACTGTGTAGTGCTTTTCCAGCCAGCCCAAGCACACTCCCCCTTTCCATGTGGCAATCAAGAGGGACAGCTGAGTCCATGCTGGGCTCGGCTGCATCCAGCCCCCAGGTGTGTGCGAGAGCAGCACGGTTCATGATGCCTTTGAGCTGCTCCTCTCTTATCTCACCCCAAAGCCACAGCCTCATTCACAAACCAGGTTCCCCTCCCCACCCCCGCCTTTCTCCTCCCTGGAGCCTGCGTGGGAAGGCAGGCGCTGTGATTGCCCGCAAAACGGCCAGAAGCAAGGGAGGAACCTCCTCCCCTCCCCTTCTTCCCGAGGCCAGTGGCTGAAGGACTCACCTGGGATGAGAAAGAGAATTCACTCAGATCAAATCCCTTCCATTTCTGCCCCTCCAAGAACCTGCCTTTGCCACTAGTTAGCTGGAAGGGATTAACCAGAGTATTTTTTCCTAGCGGAATGCCACAGGGCCTGGAACACCAGCCCTGAGAAGTTAAAAACTGCTTCAGCATAATGTATATAAAACACACATCACTCTGCATGCATAGCAAATACATGGTCACGCAAATGTGTGTCTATATACATATGCATGTATATGCATATCTAAAACCAACAAGCATGTTTATCGTCCTCATCTCACACATTTTTTTTCTTTGGGTTGATTAAAAATGCAGCCAATGTGACAAAATTATTTCACTGAGGCCAGGAGACAGGTGCAATGCACTGCTTTAACAAGGAAGAAACAGGGGGCTTGGGTGCAAACAGAAAGGGTGAAGAGTCACTTCCAGCTGGCCAAGGCTTTGAGCTTGGTTCCCCAGCCAAGGCTTTGGGCTAGAACTTCTCTTTCTAGAGGTTATCATCTCGTAAGGGGTGTTAAAAGGACAAGAAAGGAGGAGTTGCAGCATTTCTAGCCATGTCCTCCTGCATAACCAGTGTCAGAGCTTGGCGTGGGCCACCGAGGTCTCAATGACAGGGGTTTTCATCTCTCCTTGGAGAGCAAAACTCATTTATCTCTGTCCTGGGTATGCTGAGCTCTGTAAGGAAATGGCACCAGCCTCAAGACAGCTGAAGGAGCCATAGCAAAGCCTTGAGGTCCTCCAAGGATCAGCTGGTCTGGATGCCCTCCTCTAATCTTAGACTCCCACAGGAGGACAGGACATAGCAGCACAAGGCAGAGCTCCCTCACCTGTCACAAGCTGGCTGTGACTGCCCTTTGGGTTTAGATCCCCCAAGAGAAGCCATGGGGGGCTCCAGCATCCGAGGGATCTGGGTAACGTCCCCACCATGCTGACCCAAGTCTCCCCCCCCAGCAGAAGAAAGCCTGAATTTCTCACTCTCTTTATCCTCTTGGAAGGAGAAAAATACACAGAGAAATCAAGCAGAGGGATATTGTGGCTCCTAGCTTGGGAGTTTTCAGCTGTATGTTTATCAGCTCCATCCCCTTATGGTATCAGCACGAACAGGCCACCCACAAGAAGGCTCAGCAGGCTGGTCTGGACTCCAGCTTTTCCTCCCGGTCTCCGTGTGTGTATATATACACCACTGACTATCTCAGGGACCAGCCGTCTGGGGCCTGCATCCATTTATTTACTACACAGCTGATGTAATGGCTAAACATTTTTTTTCTGTGTTTATGGGGTGTGGTTTTTTTAATCCGCCAGAGACGAATAGACCCCTTGAGAAGTCAGCTTGGTCGTGTCCCTTCTTGAATAGGAAACAAATTTTAGGACAGGAAATGGGAACAACTTAAACAAATAGGTTTAGGATTTTTGTATTTAAGTGCCCCAGCTCTCTTCCCTGGCAGATCCAGGGGATGCTTTCCCTTCTGACTTTAATGCCTTGGGGATGGCCCAGGCTGTAGGACAAACTCTACAAGCACAGAGGATAGTGCTCTAACTACCCACTTTCTCTCTCCACCCCAACAGGCACCTCAGATCTGAGTCCCTTCTCTGACCCTCGGCAGTTTGATCGCTCCTTCCCGACGCTGCCAGCTCTCACTGAGACCAGGTTCTCTGACCCACGGATGCATTACCCCGGCGCCATGTCTGCTGCCTTCCCTTACACCGCCACACCCTCTGCCACCGGCATCGGGGGCATCAGCATGACCAGCATGCCCACCACAACGCGTTTCCACCACACTTACTTGCCTCCCCCCTACCCCGGCTCCACACAGAACCAAAGTGGACCCTTCCAGGCCAACCCTTCTCCCTACCATTTGTACTATGGCACATCTTCAGGCTCCTACCAGTTCTCCATGGTGGCTGGCGGCGAGCGCTCCCCGACCCGGATGCTCTCTTCTTGTACAAGTGCCTCAGCAGGGAACAACTTAATGAATCCTAACCTGGGTAATCAGAACGACGGGGTGGATGCAGATGGGAGCCACAGTAACTCACCGACAACCATGACGACCACTGGGAGGATGGATGAGTCGGTCTGGAGACCCTACTAGGAAGAACTCAACTGGGTACTGATAGCTTTAACTTAATCAGCCACCATTACAATACTCCTTTTGGTAGTGAATTGAGCAAAACAATGCCTCAGGAAAGGGTAAACCAGTTTCCCAAACCAAAAGCAAACCAAGATCTTCTGCATGCCAACATGGGCAAACATCAAGTGAAGACGGACCAAAACCTACGTTACATTTCAAGATGAATGTCCACCAGGCTTGAATTTTTCGCTTGATGTGGTTCCTTTCGTATGTTTTAAGTATGTGGATTGTACATAAGGATAAAAAAAATGGACATGTGGAGTCAGCTGTTTGTTTCTTGCAGAACACTTCTCAGTCATCTCACTCGCACCTCTTCCCCACACAGAGCATTCAAAAGTTATGAAAAGCTCACCCTTCTTTTGCAAAATGTTTCAGAGAAGAGAAAAGACCAGGGAGTCATCCAAACTGTCTCTCTGCCAGTGCAGAAAGACTGAACTGAAAAACAAAAAAGGAAAAAAAAGGAAAAAAAAAAAACAAAAAGGAAAAAAAGCCACCCCATCAGTGTAGGGCCCCTGACCACCAAAGAGCTCCGGGACAACGTCAGAGCTGCACACAGCACCTGAGAGTCTGGTTTACAGCCCAACAGGGGGGACTTGGGCACGCTCCTCACAGGCCAGCCAGCAGCAGCCCCGTGAACATGAGCTGTGATGTCATTTTTATCACTTTTTTTTTTTATTATTATTTTGTTGTTGACGACAGAGTTTGTATTGTTCATTTTTGTCATTGTCGTCATTTTTAAAAGCAGTAACGTGGTTGATCCCATGCCTGACAGACACCCTCCCCCTCCTGTATGTTTACATATGAGATGTACTTTTTAGGAGACGTGTTTTGTTTTGCTCTGTTTATTCATTTTTGTCCTGACCTCACCATTCAATCCTTTGCTCCTCTCAGCAAATCTCAGCGATGGTGGCCGAAGCGAAGGCGGCGTTCGGGACAATCCCAGCTGTATGAGATGCACTTCCAAGCACGCTAGCTGCAGAAGGGACTCAGAAGCCTTTGGTGTGACCCTGCTGTCGGTCTCTGGGTCTTCCTCTCATCCTCTCTGAGTGGTGACACATGCAGCATCAGATTTCTCTAAAGATTCTTTCCCAGAGTAGATTGACACATGATGATTTTTATTTTTTTTTTTTTAATTAAGAAATGACTTAGTTCATACTGAAAGCGCCAACTGAGATTTGGAGAAAGGACCAAATTCTACTCAGTCCCTTGGTGGTGGGAATATTGCGAAGCAACATTGTTTTGCATTTACCATCGCTTCACCCTCCTTTTCTTTCCCCCGAGTGACCCAGCACAGGGGTGTTTCGCTGTAGATGAACAAGCTGAGGAAGGGGCGCTCAAGGTACCGTTGGTAGCTGGTGGCCTCACATGACATTCAAAGGAACCAGGGCTCCTGAACACCACACACCCTCATAGCTGACACCAAAGAGGTTGCAACCCGAATGGGACCATGACAGGAGGCAGCCAGAGAGGTGGCAGGGGCTCCCTCAAGGCCAGGCTAGTGGCCTGGCTCCAAAGGAGGTTACATCGCCTCCCATGAGCCGGCTGTGCTTGCTGCTGGAGTGGGAATTCAGGCTGGATTTGGAATTCCTCACAGCAGCGCTGAGGGTGCGTGGGCAGGTTCCCAGGGAGCGGTACCCACTGGCCTTTGGAGCCCACCCTGCAGCAAAGGGATGGGAACAGTCCCAGATGCCAGTGCCACCAGCAAGCAAACTGTTGATTTTTTTTTTTATTTTTTTTTCCTGAGCATAGGATAATTGAAAATGAAAAGCCTACCTTGCTCTCACCGCCCAAGTTCCACCGCTGCAGCTGTGCAGTCACCAAATCTCAGTCAGCAGCTTGGCAGCCCTTGATTGAGGTACAGAGCGTTGTAATTGCACTACCACATCAAGACTGGAGCAAGACATCCTGGCTTCCTTGGAAAGCTGCGATGACCACTCACGGAGTAAATAAGCAACAAGAGCAATTCTTTTAACTGAGAATAATTAAGAATAAATTAATAAATAAATAAATCAAGAAATAAAGAGCCCTGCCCCAGCAAAACTGCAACCTTCATTTGCCTTAGCACCGGCGAGCACCTCTCCGGTCTGCCAGCTGTAGAAACTGGACCATGGCAGCCTGTGTTTTGATGCATTTAACCTTGATCATCCGACTGCACCACTGATCGAAAGCACAAGGAAAAACAAGGCATTCGTAGAACTAAGTTAATTTAAGACTCCTTGTGGCGGATTTTGGAAAAAAAAAAATTAAAAAAAAAAAGGAAATAAGAAAATCATAAAAAGAATGGCAATGATATTATTTTTATGACATATTGTCATGTGAAGGTGTAAATATATGCACCTCTATTGTATGCAAATGGTCACAAGACAGGCCAACATTTTTTGCTTTGCACTATAATTTGCTTTTTTAAAAAAAATGCACAGTCGCTTGTACAGTAAAACCCGTTTGTCTGGCTCAAAGAATATTTAACTATAAAATCTAATTTTTGGTCTTATTTGTTATAATAATATAATTCTTAAATGTATTGAAGGATCCAATTCTTAATAATGCTTCTAATACTTGTATGTGCAGGGTAAAGTAACAACAGCCAACTAAGGAGATGAGAACAAAGATCTTTGTAGATAAAGAAGGCTAAAGTTGTTGGGTTTTTTAATGGTGTCTTACGATGGACATTAAAAAAAATGCTAGTGATACCAAATAATGTGGTTATTTGTGTAAAATACCAGCCCTACTTGAAGGTAATGCCCTATATTTAATATGTAGCCCATCTTTTTAACCTGTAGCACTTGTCACTCGGGGGGGGTGGGTGCGGGGGGGAAGCAGGGCGGGACAGAAAGGAAGAGGAGGGTCTGGTCCTGTTGAAGTCATTGGAAGAAGCTCTGGCTGGAGACGTCTCTGCTGTGCTGGCTTCAATGAGACCAGTCAGACTCCTCCAAGGAAATCGCCTTGGTATGAAGCCATAGCAAAGTGATCAGTTCTGCTTTTCTATTACTGGTGTCAATGTTCTTATCCAAATGTAGGTGATTATATCATCAGGCCTCCGTGTAATCATTTTAATGACTTTCCATGTGGAATAAATGTATGGTTGCAAGCCTCCCCACTGCCTTCCGACTGGTCACTTCTCGCATCAGGGCTGGGGGTAAAGGGGATAGGGCATGAGCAGATCCATGCCCAGATGCAAACGAAGGTTCATCATGCCACTTTTTATCCAGGGTTTAGTTTTGGCACCTCTCCAAGCATCCCTGTGGCCAGATCTGATTGCCCATGACTGCTCTTAGCCCCGCTTTGGCCCAAGCAGACATCGCAGGGGTGTCTGGGGAAGAGGGCAGGCAGGTCACAGAATGATATGGGGCTGGAAGGGGCTTCTGGAGATCGTCTCCTTCAACCCCCTGCCAAAGCAGGTCCACCCAAAGTATTTATCCCCCCTCACTCTCCTCCAGACTAAAAAGACCCAAGTCCCTCAGCCTTTCCTCGGAAAGTCCCTTCATAGGTATGCAAAGCCAGGGGGAGGAGAGGGGACATCCCAGGCTCTGGGCTCTGAGCAAACCCCTTTAGACTTCTCCGAGGTGGAGCTGGACCACTCAACAGTGCGCCAAGCCAGACCTGGCAGGTGATCCCCGCAACCTCAGCCAAGCATCCTGTATCCCCCACCACTGCCTGTCATTGCCACACTGCATCCCCAGACACAAAAACTCCAGCACAAATCCTAACCAGGACCCACACTCCCAGGCGGTCCAAGCCCAAACCCCTTAGCACTTGCCACTCGCCTCCGGAACCCAAATGACAGCTGAGAAGCAAAAAATAAAATTAAATAATAATAATAATGAAAAAAAAAAAATCAAACTCAACCCTGTCCTGGACTGCAATAGCATCTGGTGCTAACGTGCCAGAGGCTGGCATCTCCGGAGGAGCCGAACCACTCAACAGGAGTGCTATTCATCAGCCGGGGCAATGCGGCACCTTGCCCATGGAGCAGGGCTGGGAGTCCATGCTCTGCCTCTCCTCCTTTGCAGCAGCTTCCCTCTGCCCTCCCCCCGACCCAGCCTGGCCCTTAGAGGCAT